>JAJEJH010000029.1:0-111717 GCA_026122585.1 Anacardium occidentale
CAGCTTTATTAGTTATTTTCTTCTAGTGCGCGCAGATTTTCAGTTTCCCAGCTCCCAACTTATTTTCTCTTCTTCTTCCTTCAGCTCCAGTGAACCCTAGAGTTCCAGAAAGAGATCCCCCAACAGCTCAGCTTCAGATTAAAGATCCAGAGTCTTCCAGGGAGAGAGATAGAGCTTCCATGGCGCGAGGTAAGTGTTTTCCTTGCCTCCTTCGCTGAGTTCAGAGCCTGTTTGGCTATTTCCAGCTTATGAGAATGTTATGTGTGCTTGTTTGAGATGTTTTCCAGCATGCTTGAGCTTGACATGATGCATGTTTGGTTGATTGAGTGGTTTCCATGATTTATGTGCATATATATACTGTTTCAGATGATATATGCTTCCAGTATGATGATTGGCGTGTTTGAGTTAATGATATGATGATTATTTGCGTGCTAGTAGCAGTATTTAGCTTGTATGTGTGTTGGTTTGGAGTGTGGAGGTGCTGGTGTGGGAATTTCTGGATTTCCAGACGCCATCTACAGTTTCTGGGTCGAGCACACGACCGTGCATCCCTGAGGCACGCCCGGCGTCCTCTTTTCCTGCATGGGACACGGCCGTGCATGCTCCCGTGTGCGTCTGAAACCCAGACACACGCCCGTGTGCCCGAGTACACACGCCCGTGTGCTTTCTCCCCCAATTCCACATTCCCGTGTTTGATGAACACGGGAAGAAGAGAAGGCAGACACACGCCCGTGTGCCCGAACACACACGCCCGTGTGCCCTGCCCAGTTTTGCTTGAAATATTCCAGAAGCACGCACGCCCAGGGACACGGCCAGCACACGGTCCCGTGTGTTGTGCCGCACGCCCGTGCACGCCAGAACACATGCCCGTGCACCTTCAGAAATTCAGAAATAAGAGATTAAAAGCTATTTAAGCCACTCTAAGCCAGTTTTAAGCACACAGAACTCAGTAATCAGCTAAGAAATCAGCATTTCATGCATGATTATCAGCATTAGTACGACATGCCACATCAGATATTTTCAGACTGGATCCAAGGATCCAACAGCATGATTTTCAGATATACATATATGATTTTTCATATATCAGATAGGGGTGAATACGAGGGGGCGCTTGTGAGTTCGCACACCCGCTAGAGAGGGAAACCAGCGTCCGCCAGAGAGGACATGGTCACTGACCAAGCTCAATAGAGAGTGCTGGTTGTGCATCAGTAGATTCATTAGGATTTGAACTCACACGGCCAGGGTGCCGAATCCCTGTATTCATCAGTCTAGCCAGCATAGCAGATATTTTCAGATATTTCAGAGATTTTCAGTACTTTCTGATACAGATTTCAGATATACTATACGTATATATTCAGGATCTTCGGATCACAGTTTTATTATCAGAAAGAGTTTTCAGAAAAGACAGTTTTCAGAAAAACAAGCCTGAGGGCAAGTTTTTTACAGTTTTCAGCATACATGACATCAGCATATACATTTCATTGTCATGTACAGCATCTCATGAGAACAGATGAGAAACAGAACAGAAATCAGAATAAGAAAACTGTCTAGTAGAATCTTCTACGTGACGAGTCACGTAGTCGATTAGTTGTTTGACCTGCGAGTGTAGTGTTTGGAAACGCTTGCTGAGTGACTTTGTCACTCACTCCCTTCCCTGTTTCCTTTTGCAGGTCAGTAGTTCGAGGCTGAGCTGGATGCGAGACCGCTGCGAGATTTTGGGGATGTGGCTCGGCAGCAGCAGATAGCATGTTGGCTCGCATGCTTTAGTTTCTCATGTATATATATATATGTGTGTATTATACTCTAGTACACTGTATGCCAGTTTATTTTCTATACATGAGCAGCCTGGGGCTTTCACGCTTCAGTATATTTCAGTATTTTACTTATGTTAACAATTTCTTTTATAAAGAAATTTGTTATATCAGTTTTAGCAACAGTTTCTCTGTAGAGATTCCCGTCTCAGGTATATTTTATTAGTATATGAACAGTTTTTCCGCAGCGCACAGTAACCTGGGGCGGGGGTTGCTACAATGTGAAGAAAACAATAGAACATGCATTAGCACTCAGAATCATATTTTTAATAATTTAGAATTTTTAGATGTAACTTAATATATAAAAAAATTTTTAAAAATTTAAAGGATATGTAAAAGTGTAGATGGTACAAGAAAGGCGATAAATCACGGATGTAATTATCTCATCCTCACCTCATCTTCGATCGTAAGAATGTTAAGAGCCCTCATCAATATTTTTATTCTTATCAAAGAATCTTTTTTCTATTTAGAGAAACATAAACAATTATTCAATTTGAAGAGCCCAATGTGATTTTTAGATGTCAAGTGAGTTAGATGTATGCCTCTTCACATACAAACTTGTACGTGTATGTGTGTATTGGAATCCAGCTCTAAATTTGGGTATGAATTAATGAGAACTGAGAAAATGAATATGTAAACCTGACGGACTTTCATGATAGAATTAAAACTCATAGGGACCTTGATATTTGAACCTTGACACGACATGGCGTCCTAATTTCCTACGATAGTTACGACAAGTCGTTTCTTATCCTACTGTATTCATAAACATTTCACGGGTCTCAGGTTTAAAGCCCTAAACCCTGTCTCTCTTTGAAGCTTTCTAGCGAAACAAACAAGAGCACTCTGAAAGTTGAGAAGATGAATCACATAGCAGCAATGGAGGAACAAATAGTATCAGAGAGAATGAGAAAGAAACTTGAAGAAGTTAATGCAGCTGCTCAAAGCCATCTTTTTCCTGTTCAAGACCATATTAATTTCACCCTCCAGGTCTACTTTCTCTTTATCTATGAATTTATGCTCTTTTTTTTTTCCTTTTAAATATGTTTCTTATCTGGGTTTCGTGTGATTTTTTAATGGGTATCTAGCAAAATTTGAAATTTGTTTCTGCAATTGGTGTTCTGTATTTGTGTTTGTGGCTTTCGTTTAGTTGCTCTACGGATTGTTGGGTCGTGTTTTTCATAACGTTTGTGTGATTTTTTAATGGGTCTGTATCAAAATTGATATTTTTTTTCTGCAATTTATGTTCTATATTTTTGTGTTGGCTTTCGCTCACTGTATTTATGAAGATTTTGGCCTTTTGATTGCTTAATGATTGGATTTTTTTTGTTTCTGATGTAGGTTTCATGTGAGTTTTACTGGGCACGTAGCAAAATATGAGATTTATTTCTGTAGTTGTTGTTGTTTATTTCTTTGTGCTGGCTTTTGTGTTCAGAATTTGTGAAATCTTTGGCCTTTAGATATTGCTTTATGCATTGGTTGATTGTACTCTTCATGTGGAATTCATTGCAAAAATTGAAAATTGTTTCTGCCGTGGTTGTTATGTATTTCTCTGTTTCAAAGTGTTTAGGTTTTCTTGTGTTCTTTCTGTTTGTGAAAAGTTTGGTCGCTTTTAACTTAGTGTTCTTAATGGTCTTGTTTGTTTGAATTGGACAATGAAAACTAGGTCTTGTTTGCCAATGGATGATTAAAGAGTAAATGAAGTGTAAATATATCTCCTATTTAGAAAATTCGCTGAATCAAGCAGAGAATCCATGATTTTGTATAAATGTGATCTTCAATTGCAACTGTGTGTGGCCTTTGTTTTTAGTGCACCTGTGTGAAGTGATTTCGCTAATTGATTGATTGATTCTCTTTTGCAGCAAGCATACTTCAAATGTGCATATGATTGCTTTGATAGGAGACGAAAGCAAGAAGAAATTAGCAATTGTGTTGAACATTGTAGTGTTCCAGTTATGAGAGCTCAGCAACACTTTGAGAATGAGATGGCCAAGTTTCAAGTAAGTTCATTTCCTTCTATCATTTGTTAAGCTGCTGGATAGTTCAAAGTGAAGTTTTCTACTATTTTCATTGTTATGAGTCGATACATTTTTCCCCATTCTTGACCTTGCAAATCAATACGTTCCTAACAATATAAAATTAAATGTTCAGTGGAGAAAACATGGAAAGAAATTGCATGTGGCATAGTTAGTTTCATTTCTTGTGTACTCTTTGGAAAGATATCTAAATTTTATTAATTGTGAAATTCCCCTTGGCTTTTTCATCAAATGAACTGTAGAATTTTCTAACTAAATTGAGTCTCATCAAACCCTCTTCAAGTAAACTAATTGCGATCCTTAAATGCTTAGCATGTGACATTCAATTTGCTGTATGGGACAGTATTACTGGTTGATAACTCATATCTTGATGTAAATTATTGTATGCAAACTAAGTCTTCTGGTTTATTGAGGCATCTATGCATGGAACTTGCTCACTTGATCTTTCTCCCCTCTGGTTCTGCTATTTCTCATTGCTCCTAGTGTAAACAACTTTTTTGTCTTTTTATTTGATTTTTTAGATTTTTGAATCCAAATATTTATCTTCTCATCAATTCTTTCATCCCTAGTGAACCTTACTTAAAAATACTAACATGGCTCTTCATCCCTGGTCAACTAAAATAATCGAAAGGGTTTTACTTGCTGTATCCAAAAGTTTTTAGTAATATAACAGTTTTAGCCACATTTATAGTTCTTGGCCCCTTATGCAGCCTGCTGCAACTCTAAAAACGTACAAATTCTGGTCGTATGATTTTAATGGAAAGCTTCAGGTCGATTGGATTAATTAGAATCAAACTGGTTTAATGCTTTGTTGAAACTCATCACAGGTTTGTTGAGTTTATAATAATCAACTATCTGATCTCCATATTTGTATGTGAAATGTACCTTGCCATGCTATAGCGAGTTCATTATTCCATACCGTAGCATATTGTTCAATTTTTTTTTTCATTAATGAGTTTCTATAAATAATCCTTTTTGTGTTGGATGCAGGAGCGATTGAATAGGTCTCTGATGGTTTGCCAAGACAAGTTTGAGTCGGCGAAGCTCCAAAAGATTGGTACCGAGGCAATAAATGATTTAGAGTCATGTGTTAACCAGTCTATAGATGAAAGCGTCAAGACATTGCCTCATCTTGTTGGAAAAATGAAGACCGATTTCTCTATCAAGGATTAAGCCAAAAGGGCAATATAATAATGCTGCAAATGCATTGCCTGGTTAGTCTCCTATTAATCCATTCAATAAAACTATGTATACTAAAAATGAATATTAGTGATAATATTTTTTTTTCTCTTTTTTTTTTAGGACATCGAGTTCTATTATGCAACGTTTTGAAAGGTCGAAAGAGATGGAGTTATTATTTACATATGCTCAAAATTTGTCTTACCGGTTGATTTAATTTGTGAATTTTGGCCTTGAGAAGCGGCCTCTTGATAATACAAAACGAAGCATTTGAAATTCTTATAATTATGCATATTACTTAGAACATGTTTGTATAATAGGGTTAGATTTGATATGAGTTGTTCAAAATTGAATTTGAATTTGAATTAAATAAATCGAGTTTAAATCAAAGATTAGACTCGCTTTCATAAAATATATTAAATTTAAGTTTTGATCAAATTCAAACTAAAATTATTTTTAAAGAGAGTTAGAGTTTTAATTTATTAATTTTAATCTAACTTTTTTGAATTAAAATTAATTTTAAATTAGGTCCTTTTTAAACTCGGTCGTATCAAATCTAGCTCGTGAGGTTTTCTTTCTAAAATTTTAAATTTGTATGCATACCTCTAATTTTGACATGGCAATATGGGGAACTTTTCAAATGAGTCTTAGGCAGGATGAAACCAGTGTTTTTTATCTTTTATCGGTTTAAGTGAGATTGACAAATACAAAACTGTCCTCTGAGATAGTGCTAATTAAAGATATTACATAGGGTGTTTTTCGACCCTCTTGACAATTGGTGTGATGAAAATCTTAGAGCAAAACTCAGGAGTATGCTTTACATCACTCATAACAAATAAAATAAGTTTAAAATATTATTATTATTATTATTATTATTATTATTATTATTATATCGGATCAATTCATAAAACACATAGATCAACATATTAAAAACCCGCAAAGGCATAAGTGAAAACCCTAGGCTTGCCCTACTAGTAGGATAGCTCAAGCTGATCCATCGGTATGGAGGGTTACATCAAATTCAATCTAGTATAATTCATTATTGAAAAAGATGAAATTACTAACGTTTTTTTGATGATTTATTGGATTTATGCTAAATCGACTCAAACTTGAATTAGAGTTAACCCAACTCAAATTTAGCTAATTTTTAATATGAACATTAAATCAAGCTAAGCTAATTCAATTTTGAATCCGATACTAATGGTTAATGTATTTAGTATTACTAAAAAAAAAATCATTATAAAACTTTGTGTTTTCTGTAGAAATTTACTAAACGAATTTCGGTCTTAGCAAAGTTTTTATAGAGTTAGAAGTGGATTTGAACCAAAGTGAGTCCAAATACCTTTTAGCTCAAGTTTGGTTTAAAAAAAATGGTTCAACTAAGTTTGAATCGATTTTGATATTCAGATTTGTGGTCTAAATTCAACTCCAATTCATAGCTCAAATATAATGACTTAGATCCATATCATAAACTTAAGTAAAACTTAAATCATATATCTAAACCACATATTAGAATTAAACTCAAACTAAATCAAGTTGAGCTTCTTTTAACTTGAGTTTATTTCTTTTTTAAAAACAAATTAACCCTTTTGACTCGAATTTAGATTAAATTCAAATAAACCATCAAGACAAACGGGTTTTTGAGACTAAGTCGGTTCAATTTGGATCTATTCCTATAGGGTTAATTGTAACTGCTCTAATATTTACAAATATTAAGTTTAAGTAAGGTTCTATGTGATCCAAGGCAAGCTTGCATAAGACCCAATTCAAAATTAGTCAGATTATAAGAGAATTAGTTCGAGATAAACAAATTGAAATTCAAACTTGATTAAAAATAATGTTACTTTGAATTCAATTTGAGTCATTCGAATTTAAATATTCAAATTGACTCAAACTTGATTCATTTTATCAAAACAGTCTAATTCTTAACACAAAATGGCTGGATCAATATGAGCTATTATTCAAGTTTAAGCAATGTAGATCAAATCTAACCCTAAGTTAGAGGCTTGTAATGACAATATTACCCTTGATGTTTGGAAACCATGCAAAAACTACCATTGGCATTTTTTATAGAGCATCCTTGTTGCATTTCGATGGACATATGACGATTTGCAGGAGATGCCGAAACCCTGAACCCTGAAAACTACACAGAGAAAGGCAAAGAATGAAGGTAGACATGGCGCTCTGCAGACTTCGTTCAGCTTCGTCTCTTGTCTCCAAGCTTCTCCTTCCCTCCAACACCCTCCGCTCTTTCTCCTCAGGTAATCCGAATTATTTTTATTCGTAAAAATCCAATCTTTCAAAATTGGTATCCGGGGTAAAAGAATTTAAAATTTCAATATTTGCACAGAAACCCAATCAGCGAAAGAGAAAATTATGAGTCATATGGCCCATCTTGACATAAACTCTCAAATTGGAAGCTGTATGCCTCTCGCGGCAATGCGAATTGGCACTATTATTCACAACATTGAGGTCAACCCCGGTCAAGGTAGGAAGCTGGTTCGCTCGGCGGGATCTGAGATCGTTCTCATTTTATAAAGACGAGTATAATTCTTAGCTCGAATTGAGATCGTTCAATCTGAGCTAATATTCCAGATTAAGCAATTTAGATCAAACCTAACCCTGAGTTGGAGGCTTTTAATGACGATATTACCCTTGATGAGCCCTTAACAAACTAACACCACCTCTAAGGCTACTGCTCCCTTTCTCATCCCACATCTTCAGCTTCCTCAATGGCGTCTTACACTTCCGGATCCAGATCCGCATCAATCAATAATGGCGACGCCTACCCTCAATCCAAAATTGCATTGATCACTGGTATTACCAGCCAAGACGGTTCTTATCTGACCGAATTCCTCCTCGACAAGGGCTACGAAGTCCACTGCTTGATTCGTCGCTCCTCCAACTTCCATACGCAACCAATCAACCACATCTATATAGACCCACACAACGCCCACAAGGCCAGGATGAAGCTCCACTATGCCGATCTCACCGATGCCTCCTCTCTTCGGCGTTGGCTAGACACCATTCTGCCTGACGAAGTTTACAACTTGGCCGCCCAGTAACACGTTGCAGTCTCCTTTGAGATCCCCGATTACACCGCTGATGTTGTGGCAACTGGTGCCCTCCGTCTCCTTGAAGCCGTTAGATCTCACATTGCCACCACTGGAAGGTCCCATATCCGGTATTAACAAGCTGGATCGTCTGAAATGTTCGGATCCGCTCCACTTCCACAATCCGAAACAACTCCTTTCCATCCAAGATTTCCTTATGCTTTATCCAAATGCGCTGCACATTGGTACACTGTTAATTACCGCGAGGCTTATGGGTTTTTTGCACGTAATGGAATTTTGTTTAACCACGAATCACCCAGGAGAGGTGAAAATTTTGTAACCAGAAAGATGACTTGTGTGGTGGGGAGAATCAACAGTGGGGCACTAAGAAGGAAAAGAGTAACCAAAATCGGATGATAAAAAGGAATTTTTGTTTTTTTTTTTTTCAATAAATTTTTTTATAAATAATAAATAATAAAATTAATTTTATAAAAATAATTAAAATATAAAATAATATTAATATAATATTAATATAATACTAAAAAATAATAAAAAATTTTAAAAATTAATTAAAAAATTAAAAATTTTATCTTCGATAACTAAGATTGGATTCAAATTGAATCAAATATGAACATATATATATTTGTGTTAAGATTTGTTCATTATGATTTAGTTCATGTTAGAAATTATATTTTTTAAATTTTTTATAATAAAATTTAGATTTGTATTTGGATTCGAGTGTTCAATTCTAGTGTAATTTGTATTCGTATTTGTATTGGTGTTCGATTTGTATAGCTCATATTTATATTTTATCAAAAATTATAATTAATAAATATAATTAAAAATATTTAATTTAAGTTTAGATTCCTATTTATATTCAATTCATACGGTTTCAATTCGAATTCGTATATACAAATATTTAAAACCATAGTTTGATTCGATTCAAATTCATGTTTGGGTTCAAATAATTTGTTTTAAATTTATTCAAATTGAATTTAAAAATGAATTTGAATATATTTGAGTCGAATTTAACCTTATTGGCTACAATAATCATTGAAAATAGTTATCTAATTCAATTAACAATCGAATTTAATTACTTTAATGATAGACGTAGTCATCAAAATAGTTAAATTTAGTTATAAATAGAATTAGATAGTTATTTCTGATCATTTAATGAAATTTTTTATTTTTTATTTTTAATAATTTATTAAATTTTTATTATTATCTTAATATTATTTAATATCAAAATTTTTAATACTAATTTATATATTTTTTTTATGGTGAGTATTTTGGGTGGTCTATTGGCCAAGCAAAAAATTGTGAATATAGAAAATACATATTTTTCTAAAAACAATTATAAAAATACTCATTTATCCTTGGACAAAAATACCAAAAATTTTGACACTGTTAAATCAAATATATTAGTTTAGAATGATCAAATATGTCTACAATGGTAATTAATATTTAATAAAAGATTATATTCGATTTAAATTATTTAAATTTAAATTTAGATGGAATAAATATAACTCCACCCTTATGTTGTTGATTTCAAGTTAAACTTTGGAGTAAGAAAAAGGGGATTGTATCCAAACCTAGGGGTCTAAATGTATTTTTACAGGAAAACCCAAAAGCGTTTTAAACTGATTTAGACATTCTCTGCAGACGAACACACTGTCAATATTTGATCTGCTTCACTAATTTTCTTCACCTTCAGATTCGGTGAGTTCAAGCTTCCATTAATTCAATGATTTCTTCTGATAGGTCTTGAAATATTTGATTTGATGGTTAAAGTTTACTCATTTTTTACAATCTTTTTCATGATTGTTTCTGGGTTTTTTCGGCTTTGTTTTGTTAGTGATTTGGTGATTTGATTGTTTGGCTAATGAAGATCACTTTTTTTATCTTTATTGTTACTTTGTAATGGTTTCTGAATCTGGGTTTTTTGTGACTAGTTTTAAGATGGGGAAAATGCATGTAAAATGGAAGCTTGATGAACATGATTGACTTTGTTTTGAGCGGATTTTCTTGTGATGAAATGGGTAGAAGTTACATTTTGTTGATATGATCATTATTGTATGTAAAATGAAGTTTGATGAACACGGACTCCCCTGTCATAGGCTTATCTATTTTGGAGGAAACTAAAATAAGTTACATTTTGATGCCTTCGGCCGATCTGTTGAGCATCACAAATCTTGATTCTGTTTGTTGTTATGGTATAGTTGAAATTTTGGTTTTATCTTGCATAGGTTTTGTGAGAAAGCCTGGATGGCGAATACAGCTTGTTTTATTATTGTGAGTCGGAATGAGATTCCTATATATGAAGCTGAAGTTGGATCAGCTGTGAAAGTATGACATCTCCATTACTGCTTTTTATCTTTCATGTTTAAAGTTTTTGCTTCATAGGTTTAGTTATCAAGAGAGTTGTATTGTTTTAGCATGTTTGTTTCAATTTTTAGTTTTACGTTGATGTGGACTTGTTTCTGGTTCCATGTAAATGGTATGCTGATTACATCTGAAGGAAGCACGGTATCTTTTTTCTGTTCAAATTTTTTGGTAACTGAGAAGCCCCTTGCTAAGTATGAGACTATTAACTATTATGGACTCTAGAAAGGTGTCACTAAGAGGATTTTTGAATCTCCAACCTCTTGTTTGGAATTTAAGGGTAAATTCTCAATTCATCCCTTTGGGTTCTGTTAAAGAATTATTGGATTTTATTATAATATTTCTTAGGATTTTGATGGAAACACCATAGCACTTCATTATTGTCTCAAAGAAAACTATGGCTTAAGTGCTGTTTTTGGTGCCATTATTCCGTAGTACTCCTCTATATTTTCAGTGCTTAGTTTCTGACATCTAGTACAAGGTTTTAACTCTCACTAGTGATCTTAATTATATATGCATATCTAGTTATGTTTCATTCTTGCTCGTGAGTAGCTGATACCCTGTTCCCATCGACCTCATGACAGAGAGAAGACACTGCACAGCTGCAACAATTCATATTACATGCAGCTCTGGATATCGTTCAGGACCTTGCATGGACAACTAGTGCCATGTGAGTTCTAGTTCTCTATATATATCCATCTGAATCTTATCACAAATGCCTTCTAGCACCTGATTTCGTTTTCATTCCCAAACCTCATAATATTTACCATCATGCTTTTC
This sequence comes from Anacardium occidentale, assembly GCA_026122585.1. Lineage (NCBI taxonomy): Eukaryota > Viridiplantae > Streptophyta > Magnoliopsida > Sapindales > Anacardiaceae > Anacardium > Anacardium occidentale. Next base: position 11,239 of record JAJEJH010000029.1, read on the forward strand.
TCTCAGGTTCTTAAAAGCAATTGATAGATTTAATGATTTGGTGGTTTCCGTCTATGTTACAGCTGGTCATATCCTTTCATCATCATTTATGTTATATATAACATGAAATTTCTTTTGTTAATCTTTCCTTTGCTTTTACAAATAGTTTGTAGTCACAGCAAATTATTCAAAATTGTTTATAAAAGTTAAGATTTTCAGTACAGGTTCTGTTCTTATTTCTGTCCCATTTTGTGCATCTTTGATTCTGAAACGACAATAAATCTACAACTATATCCCTGCAATTTATATACACTAAAATTTTTTAAACCATGCCAATGGTTGTGGTCATTGTCAGATTATTAAAGTATTGCAGGGTTTGGCAGTAAAATCATGTTATACTCATAGTTTTCTTTAAGTAAACTAGTTTTGAATTGATATTTTCTTTGACTTTTCACACATACACGATTTATGCTACTTCACGACTCTCGCAATGATGATGGAATCAAGAGCTTTTTCCAAGAGGTTCATGAGCTTTACATAAAGGTAAAATTACCAAATTCCTGTTTCGTCTTTGAAGTTTTCTGCATTTATATGTCTCAGCAGTGTGTTGAATTATTAGTCATTTAGAGACTACACTGGTTCTAGTTCTCTGGAGGTTGGTAACGAATTAAAATTGAATCTTTGCTTTAACTTCTTTTCTTTATCCAGAAAACCATTGATTAATATGATTTCTAAAATTTTGCAGATTCTTCTTAATCCATTATACTTGCCGGGTTCCCGCATTACATCATCTCATTTTGATACTAAAGTCCGTGCACTTGCGAGAAAGTATCTATAATATTGTTGTCACTTCTCTTTGTCTTTGCACTTGATATTACTGCCGGATTCACAGTCGGGCAGAGAACAATGAAACTTGCTATTTCGGGCTTTATTTGCATAGATGCATTTATTTGGCAGTTGTTGACGCTCTGGTAAAAAAATGGATGTAAGGTTGATTTTGGCCATCATTGTCATAATAATTGGACCGGGTTAAAGGTCTGGTTCAAGTTTAACATTTTTTTTCTCATGTTTTCATAATTTCAACACAATCAACAAATTAAATCTAGCTTGCCCTTAATATAAGATCAAAAAAATAATGATTTACAAAATTGTAACTGGTGCAAATTGTGGGAAACAAGGAGTGAATGGAGACCTCCATGGGAGACTTGTGATGAAGCTCAGACTTCCATGGAAGACATGTTTGTAATTCATTAGTAGGGTTGTGAGTGTGTAGAAGTACATTTTGAAAGCATTTTTTATGTATCTTTTATGAAAATTAATGTTGATCTCTATCTATCAAGAACATGAATTGGAGTGAATTCGAACTAAATTAATCTTAAATATATATCAGTTCCAGATTGATGCAAATCTAGAATTGTTAGTTCATACTAATGAATGATAATGTTGAAGAAAAAGAAAAATTGTTAAAGAAAACAAAAAAGTAGTAAAAGTAGACGAATAATTGTAGTAGAAGAACCATTAGAGAAATAAAATTGTTAAGAAGCTGTTAACATCCAGTTCTGGTTGGAAAAAAAAAAAAAAAAGATTTACTATGATATGATTTTAAAAAGTATACATTACATGTAAGGGCGCAAAAGAAACGAGTCAAAACGAGTAATGTTTGATTCAAACGTAATTTGATTACAAATATATAGAGCTTCAAATAGAAATTGTTAACACGAGCTTTCCTAATAAAATTACACTTTAATTTATTAATTTAAAAAAAAACTAATTTCATAATTTATATATTTATTAATTACTCTTTACATTTTATGTTAAGAAATAAGATTTTAAAGGTGTGAGTACAAATTCTAAAATTTGTAAGTATGTATTGATATTTTGTTCTAATTGAGCCATAAATAATAAGCTTACTAAACTAGTAAATATAAAATTTGAATTCAGCTCAAGAACTGAACTGAAACAGTTCGAACTCAAGTTTAACTCATTTACCACCCTAATCGCATGATAAAGATGAATTATTAGAGGAAACTAAACTGTTGAATTTGAATTTAGGGGAGCAACCAAGTTGTAAACAAGCTGATGATGCTGATAGGAGAGTTATGTGAACATGAAAAACATAAAAGAGAGAGAATTTCCTTGTTCATACCTGTTTTCTTTTTCAGATGTACAATGCATAGAGCAGACGATGCTATTTTCTTGTTGCTGTATAATCTTAAATGCTATAATATATGTTCATATTTGTTATGTTGTCTCCAAATATTCCTGAAATGTTTACATTTAGTAATAACAAGTGTATTCTGCATAAATCAAACAACGTTGAAAACAGAATGCTTATATCATTCGACTCAGTAGCCATGAAGCCATAATCCAAAGGTTGAAACTCGAAACTCGAAACTTTGCTGTAATGATGTTGATAAACTTGGCAGGTAAAATTCACAAAAAGGTATTTGACAAGGGAAAGTTAAAACATTTTCACTTTCAACATTTGCTATCGTTTGTTAAGTAATCACATTATTCGAAGGAGGATGAAGTCGCAGAAACAAGAAATTTGAACAGAACGAGAACACTGTAATCAGTCCTTACATGGTAAAATTGACTGACTTATTACATTTTCACACAAGGGAAAATTAAAAACAAGCCCATAATAGATGAATGATTCAAGCCTCTTGCTTGTTGTTCTGCGCTTCAAACTTATCTATAGCCATCTGAAGTTCATCTGTACCCCCAACAGCTCTCATGGTGTACAAATACACCCCAAAGACGAAAGCAGACAAGCCTCCACCAACTAGGAGATTTTTGGTCATAGGTGCAAGGCTGCTGTATCCCAAAAACCTGGCCATCACAGTGAATAATTCTGGCTGCAAAGTGATTATATCTCAAAGCTGCACACCATGCAAGAAAAGTGGGAAAAAAAAAGGGTTAATTTAATGAACACTTTATTGCCCCACCAAAGATTATGTACACAAGAGCAAGCCAGAGAGTTTTTTTCAACATATGCAAAGTATACCATGATTTCCGGTTGCAAAAACCCTCGGACTAAAACTCAAAAAATCCGAGAGAGATCAAGCATTTTGACTGTTTCTAGATAATCATAGCATCAACAACAAAGGCATAAATATCCATAATCATTCAATTAGAAAAATGACAACAATGCACTTACTAATGCAAGCCATAAAATCCATAACTTTATTGGAACCCAGCCAATTTCAACCAAAAACAGCCAACAATACAATAAATAAACAAATAGAGATGATTTTATTGATAAAGGGGGATAACAATGGGATAAACCGGCAATTTGAGGAATCGGAGCCTCCCAATTCTGGTCATTCGAGATGTCGAAAACCTCCCAAATCAGCCCTAGAATGTCCCACAACAAAAGTTACCCAAAGACCTTAAATTTCTCCTCCCCTTTCAACAACCCTAATTACACTTTTTATACATTTATCCCACCCCTAGAATCAGGACAAGTGCCACCCAGGTTCTAACACTATATGCCCCTTTGAGAATCACTTTTGTCCTAACGATTTTTCAACTATGTCGAATTTTTTTCACAGTTAACCATAAATTCCAAATTTTAGTCGAGTATAAGTCTCTGTATTGTATATAAATCCTGCTTATTCGAGACTTTAATGACTCTAGCTTCCCTATCTAAAATACTACTTATAACATCACATGGGATCATTCCCCAGGATGGTGCATAATCTCATCTCCCTTTGGTACCGTTTTCAACTTCTCATTTTCAATCTTAAACTACAATAAGATCATACCGGCAACAATTTCAGTAACAAATTTAGATCCAGAAACAAAATTTCTTCAAGCTGTTACAAGAAAAAACCATAAAAAATCTCATTTCCAGTAACAACACTCTATATAAGCTTATATGACTATCTGCTTTATATTATTATCCATACCTAGAACACTATCTCTAACATTACAATAAGATCCTTCCTCATGACTTCAGGTTAGCTCCAACTAAGAAATGAAACCCTTTCAGTTTTCGTCTTTTCACTTTCGATCTTAAATTGTACAGCAAACATCATCACCTATTTCCCGATAATGGCGTTTACAGAAAATAATTTTCCTCCACCAGTTGCCGGAAACAACCTCAAAATGATCATTTTTTCAATCCCAATTTTCGAGCTCGGTTAATATGAATGCTAAAATGTATCTTAATTACTCCTCTAATTTCATTCTTTTTCTATACAAAACATAAACACCAAATAAAAATACAAGATGCAACAAGAAATTCGAGGATCCAAAAGTAAAATCTCTATGAGTCCACAATAAGAGACACATTAACATTAAGTCTAACCCGAGTAATATTACATGTACAAACATTCTCTTACTGACGGTTACAAACAAGCTGAAAGGTCATCATTTTTCTTCATCCGTACTTCAAAATCACTCAATTCAATCACATGACAACATGTAACACACCAAAACTAAAACTTTATCAACCAAAAAAAAATCCAAGACGAAATCTTGACCAAAGCCAAAAAAAATCCAAACGGGTAAGTAGAAAACATGAAGAAACAAAGAAAAAAAAAAAAAGAGAACTATAAAACTAAACAAAACAAACATTAAAACCAAAAAAAAAAAGAACTAAAACAAGTGTAGAGAGTAAACAAGAACCTCGTGCTGTGAAACTGAAGAAGAGCACAAGCTTCTCAGAACCCTCAAAACCCCGAAGCAGAGACAAGGAGAAACTGAATATTGGGGTTTCAATTTCAAGTTTCAACTATCATTGAATATGGGCTGAGTTTGGCAAAGACAAAGTGGGTTTTTTGGAGAAAGAAAAGCCCACTATATTATTAAGTTTTAATATCTATAAATTTTAGAATCAAAGACAGGTGGATTCAAGTTGATAAATGTCAACTCAAAATCGAGCATAGAGAAGAAGAAAAGTTGTTAGAAAAAAAAAAGAAAAATATTTGAAGAAGATAAAGAAGAATAGTCAAAAAAAGAACTTTAATCCTCTAACACCATGAGACATCAATCTTGAGTTGAGTTTGAACAGAACTTCTTTAACTCAAGCTTAACTCAAACCGAGTTAAATAACAATTCAAATTCAATATGATTTGGATCATTTTGTACTTCTATCAGGATGATTAGACCAAGAAAATCATTAAGTGTTTTACTTTTGTTTTAATTTTGTAATGTCGATCTTGTAGTATAAAAAAAATATATGTGATACATATTACGGTTACTTTTTTCTTCTTCTCTAGTTAGTTATTTGAATGAATTGAACTCAAATTAGAACAAATTATTTAATATTCGAGTCAAGTTTGAGCTAGTTTTTGTTCAAATTCGATTCAATTCGAATTCAACTCAACCAATATTTTTCTAAATTAATCCTTCTTAGATAAAAGGTTTTAAGATATTACAAAAATCAAAATACTTGATCCAGAATTTCATTAAATAATTAAATTAATTTATAATAATATAATATTATTATTTAGGATAAAAACAGTAAATTTTAACGGATATAAATAAAATAATATGTCATCATATCATTAAAAGATTTTAAACTAGATTTAAAATAAATAGTTAATCATTCAATTACACGATGATACGTCAATTTATTTATATCCGTGAAATCCTATAATTTAGATTTAACAATTGGGTTAAACCCAAGGTAAAATTTAGATGTTGAGAGCTCTCGAGGAGGAAGCAAGACAAGCCTCGCGGCAACTTCTGCAGCTTCATCAGCAGAGTGAGTGCCCTCACCCCGAGTCATGGACGTTTGAGTGAAGCCGGGACAGTAGCAGTTTACGCTAATTCCGGTTTTTTCGCATCGCTTGGCTAAAACCCTAGAGTATGCATTTAGGGCAAGCTTTGAAACTGAATAATCTGTCCATAGCTCAGGCCAACCTTGGCTCTCCCATGTCCCATTTTTCACACTTCGGAGAAACGATTGGGCAATTTGGTCAATTTGCTCCTCGGAGAGGTCTTCTTGTCGAAGAATTTGCTTTACGTTAGGGTTTCTCAGTTTCTGCATGCATAACATATAAATATGAGCTCAATAAATAACAATTACCGATAATACTTCATGCATTAACAATGAATCTTAACTTGTCGATCTCAAACTACTCTTTGTTCGGGCTTAACCTAGATCGAATTGAGGCCTACAGGTAAATCATACTTACACCGATCGAGCCAAGTCTGGAGCTAATATTGAGAATTCTGCTTCTGGAAGGAGAGAGCCGAAAGAAAGGCAAGAGGGATTCAGTGAGAAGCTTGGCTCCATAGAAATTGGTTTTGGCGACAGTCTCTGCATGCTCGACAGAGTTCTCTCCAATATTATTGAATGATACAGCTGCATTATTCACCTTCACAACATTAAGAGAGAGTTAGGGGTATCATAGTCATTTTCTATGTAAACATTTCGAAATTTTGCTCTTGCCCTAGAGTTAGCAAGATGTGAAAATTATTACTTCAATAGAGAAGATGTTGACACCAAAAAATGGTTACAGAAAATATTTAGAACTAAACTAAAATTGAGAGAGAGTTAAGGGTATTATGGTCATTATACATGTAAACGATGCCAACTATATTTAGGATTTATCAATTATTATTAGCTGCTACAAAATAAAACAAAAATGATGTTTTGACTAAAAATATAAATTTAATAAGTTTTTTTTTTAATAATTTCAGAAAAAAATGTCTTTTATTGGAAAAACAACAATTAAATTATTTGTTTTTCTAATAATAAACGGCTTTTTGTTTTCTCCTTTTTAATATTTGGTCCAAATTAGTAGGCTTTCAAATAAATTAAATAGAAGAACATAAGATTATATTCAAATCGAATTAATTTGTACGAGTATAAAATGAACTCAGTTTAAATGAGTTCAAGCTCGAGCTTGAATCTAAAATTTAATGTTGTTGAGCTCAAGCTGAAAGGGTATCCGGCTCTCCAAGTTTGCATACTTGAAAAAACTTAATTTAAACAAATTAAAATAATATCGTTTTGATCAATATACATTAAAATAATATCGTTTTAATTATTTTTAGATAAACTAAATTAACGAATCAAACTTTAAACTTGACTCAATTTAATACTGTAATTAAACTTAAATCGAATTCAAATTCAACTCTTTTCAAATAAATTAAATTCGAATAACTTGAAGAGTGCTGTACAAACTCGGCCCCAAATTTGATCTCTAACTTTTCTCAAAGCCAAAGCAAATTTAAATTGGTACAAATTTGAGTTGGGCTTGACTCTCTTTCTGACTTTGTCTCTATTCGAGATTCCTTACAGTACTTTTTTTTTTTTTTAAATTGATTTAATTAATTGAATGCACCTTCGGATTCAATCAAGCCTAGAAAGTAGTTGAGTTACCTCGTTGTCTTCCTCGGAGTCTAAAACTATACCTCTAAGCAACCTTATTTTATTTTGATTCCCCACCTAACCTGTACGACTTACTTAATTTTAGGCCAAAAGACTTATTACCACCCAAGATTTTCTTAAATGACAAAATTCTACCCATACTAAATCCGTACAATAACCAAAGTTAATAGTCAAATAGAATAGTTAATTGTTAAGATTAATTTTTTCTATTTTTAAATAATAAGAATTTAAAAATAATAAAATTAATAATAATAATAATAAAACATTAATAAAATATAAAACAAATTAAAACAAATGACCACCATTGCTAACATCATCATTAGCAACGGTGACTATTGAAAACCTAACAAGATAATCGAGAATAATTACTTGGTTCAATTGATTATTAGATTTGACCGTTTTGATGACTGAAAACAACGGACAAACTTGAAATTGAATGTTTTCAGTCATCCTCAATATTTGATGCTTAGATTTGACTGTCAATCAAACAAAATAATCATTTTCAATCACCTAATTATATTTTGTAGCCACTGTCATTGGTGGCGATGACCACTTTTTTTAGAATTTTTATTAAATTTTTTATAATTATATTAATATTATTTTATATTAAATTTTTTTTAATATTAATATTATTTATTTTGTTGGTAGAGGGTATTTTGGTCATTTTATCCAAATGTTAATAAAATTAGAAGAAAATTAATTAACAAATGGGTATTTAATCTTTTAAAAGTTTTTTAGTAAGATTTTATCATTTAAAAAAACCTTAGGTGGGAATAAGTCTTTTGGCTTTAATTTTAAAATAATAATATAACCACATGTTCACTATTATCAGATGGACGATTGACTTTAAAAATTAAAGATAAAATAATATTTGATTATATGATAACACATTAAATTTATACTCATATTTGTACTCATGTTTTCAACTATTCAACTAGAGATTATTAAAGGTGTGTGTATTTGAGCTGAGTGAAACTAAATAAAGATCAACTTAAGTTTAGCTCAAACTTAAAATAATCAATTTAAAATTAAATTTAACTAGTTCAAATTTTCAAATAAAAAGAAAAATCATTGAAGAATTATTAAAATTCAAAAGAATCACTAAAGAAGAAGAAGAATAATTGTCGACGATGCAAACTCTAATTTGCAATGAGTCATATAGTGCTTGAGTCAAATCCAACCCTGATATGATTATTGATAAGCTAATTTTTGAGCTAAAAACTTGAGTTAAAAAAGTAAAAGTTAACATCTGAGCTAAAGTTTTAGCTCAACTTTAAATTAACCCATTTATTTATTTAATAATATTATTTATCTTATACGAGATCCTTCGAAACCACTTTGTACCAATTTAAACTATAGCGGTATTATAGTTTTAATTCAAACTTAAGTTAATCCTAAATGGCTTCATTCCCATCAAATCTGTTTCTATTAATAATATATATATAGAAAGAGAGAGAGAGAGAGAGAGAGAGAATCCTGTAGAAGGAAAGTGAAGAATAAATGTTTATGAAGTTTTCATGGGAAAACTTACAAGAATATCGAGGGCTCCGAAGTTGTTTCTGAACCATGAAACGAAGGTTGAGATGGAAGAAGAGTCAGAAACATCCAGGCGAAAGAATCTGACATGGAGAAGGCCTTTCTTTCTCAGTGACTCGGCTGCTCTCTCTCCTCTTTCGGCATCTCTGGCTGTTAAAATCACCGTCAATCCCAGCTCTGCAAGTCTCTTCACCAACGCGAATCCGATCCCTTTGTTTGCTCCTGTAACTATGGCCACTGTCTCCTTTGACCACCATCTACTGTGAAACAAACAAAGAAAGAAAAACATAAGCGCTTTTGTAGAAAGGACTTCTGGTTGCAAGCATCCTCTTAAATAAATAGTATTCAAGTTTACATTTCTTTAGTTTATACGATTTATTTTGGTAATGTAGATTCAAACATTAAGAAGGAATACAAATATGGATATAAACCCAGACATATCATGTAGAGGTGGATTCAATCCGAATCAAATTCGAACTAGTTTGAATTTTAATTGAATCATAATTCTCAGTTCGAATTTGCACTCATTCGAATTGATATTTTCCCGAGAAAATAACAAGAATATAGGTTTCTTGTAAGGGTTAAAAAGCACTTTTGAAACTTTTAGAACCAGTTCTATCTTGAAAAAAGCAGGAAAAAATGTTTTTGGTGACTGCCAAGATGAAAGCACTTCTGAGAATAATAGTAAAACCATTTCAAAACCATTTTGATACCACTGTAAAAATAAAAGAGATAGAATAGCTTTTTTCTGAAAGCGCTTTTGAAGAAGAAGAGACTTTACTTTGTCAATGAGATGGAGGAAGAACAAGAAGAAGGAGAAATGCTGATTTCTACTTGGTCTTCTGCTCTCATTATAATTTGCAGCTGAAACAAGAAGCTGAATATGAAACTTCAATTAAATCTATGAGAGATTTTGATTAGAGACTTGGTGAGAAATATTTATATATAGGGAGAAGGAGAGAGAGAGAGGGCAAGTTGAAATTGAATAGGAAAGAACACATTCAGTCTAACTTATAAGAAACAAATAAATATAATCGAAGCCAACCAGCAGGGACCTGGGTGAAATAGTTCTAATTTTTTTTCTTCAATCGAATATTTAATGTCTCAACTTTCAAGGATGGACTTCTCTTCTTGTAAAGATGGATTCGAATAAATATCAATTTAAACTTAATTCGAATTTAAAATAACTACCTCAAGCTTAAGTTAGTATACATTAACAACAAAGAAAGAGTCAAATCGTTAAAAAAGCAAGCTCTAACACTAGCATCTTTAATATCAAAACACTTCATTTGGATGAAATAGAATGTGTGTGAAATTAATAAATAAACAATCACACTCAAACTAATATACAAGTAAAGAAAAAAAACATATGATTTATTTTAATTCACTCAAAATAAGATTACATAAGAGTGGATATGATCAAAGCTCGCTTGATTTGGGTATTGTAAGTTCAAGCTAAGTTTGATCAAATCCTAAGCTTGTATTGTGTTGAATCCACCCGTAAGTTCAAGCTGGCTCGATTCATTTTAGTTCGTTTAAAATAAGATTATATAGTAGTATATTTAATAGAGTTGATATTATTTCAATATATTTTCACCTCTCATGATACAGAATTTATTTTTTAATGAATTCTTATATTACTCATTCAAAAGAATAATGTATTTTTTCTAATTCTAAAATCATTGACATATCATGATTTTATTGTTTTCAATTTTCAAGATAAAAAGAAAATAAAACCGGCTTCTATTTTACGATTAAATGATGAATAATCATATAACTTAATGTTGTCATATGTATTAGTATTACAAGAGTGAATTCAATCCGAAGTGTTAGAGCTCTTATCAATGCTTAGCTTGAATAAATCAATTTCAAGCTAAACAAATTTTAGTTCAAACTTGAATTGAATCCTCTCGTCATACTCAATTCCAACCCTAGTTGTAATGTAATTACAAATTTCAAGAAAGGAGCACCTTCTTAAGGACCTAATTCAATTTAACTAAATTACAAAGAAATAATTTATTAAACACTGTTTATGCTTTGCATGCTTGGAATCCACATGTTGTTAGTCAAAGTGCTTTTGCCACGCTTAAAAAGCTACACTGGACCAAGAAAACTTTCTAACATTATTAACTAATTGATTAAACTCTTAAATGAGCTGCATTAGAGGGGACCTCTTTTCTTCCTGCTTTTCCACATTTTTAATTCAAGATCATGTTTAAAAGTCTTAATAAAAGATTAGGTCAATCTACAAATATGACTTAAGTACATTCAAAGAAGAGTTCAACAGCATAAATGTAGAAAATGAACTGCATTCATTATCGGAAATAGATCAGATTTGAGCTGCCTCAGCACAAATAAATCAGTTTTGAGTTAGACTCCTTACTATTCAACAATTTGATTTCAGATTGATTTTTTTTATTTATTCAAGACATTCTTTGTTTAGCCAATGATACTATTTACTATTTTTATGACTATTTAATTTAAAGTAGATATTTAATGATATTGTATACTAATTTAAATTTAAATAGTATATTATAATTTTTATATAATCTTTAATTAATTATAATTTAATTTAGATCGAATCCACTTTATTTATAATATTCTTAAGTTTGTCTCTCTGACCATTCTTCTTTTTTTCTTAGGTTACTCTTTATTTTTTTTATGATTTGACATAATTTATTTCATTTAATTGTAAATCAATTCGATTTAATAAGTATGAAAGTTTTTAACCGTGAAAAACTTAGAAAATGCTAACCACAAATTTGTAGGAGGCAAAGTCTTTGGTGGGGGCTAGATGTTTATGGTTTTCCACGTTTGACTTTCAAAGTTCTTTGTTCCTTGAAATAAAAATTCAAGATTCAATAGTGAAGGCTGATGTTACATAATGACTTGCATGTGAACTACTATATAGTATATAAAGTATGGTCATGCAATGCATTCAACTAAAATATATAATATGAATTCACGATAACTTTCAATATAAAATTCCATATTGGATGACCCATTCACCTGGGTTTTTGGAACCAAATTGTACTGTTATACGGTGAAAGTCTGTCAAATTGTTTGATTGATGATTAGATTGATTAACTTGTCTATTAAATTGGAACCATTGACTATTAAATTTAACAGTCAACAATAAATCAATGGGTAAATTTGTCATTTTAAAGTTAAAATTTATAAAAATATAAAATAATATTTAAATATATATAAAAATATATTAAAAATTTTATAAATTTTATAAAATTATAAAAAATATTTAAATTTAAAAAAATAAAAACCAGCCACCACTGTCGTGCCGGCGGCGGTGGCTGCAGCAAATAGAACTAGGTGGTCGGACGACCACCTGGTTCCAAGGGAGGCCAGATCTGGTCTCCGGAATCGACGGAGGCAGCCAGATCTAGTCGCCTCTTCTTTTGGTGGAGGCGACCAGATCTGGCCTCCTCCGACAAAAAAAAAAAGCCAGAAACTACTGGAGATGGCCGGCTTTGGCCCCAACGGTCGTTTCCAGCCAAGGTTTCGGGCGGAGGTGGCCAGATCTGGCCTCCCTTAGAACCAGGTGGCCGGAACGGCCACCTAGTGCCATTTGCTGCTGCCACCACCGTCGACGCGGCGGCGGAGGCTGGCTTTTATTTTTTAAAATTTAAATATTTTTTTATAATTTTATAAATTTTAATATATTTTTATATATATTTAAATATTATTTTATATTTTTATTATAAATTTTTATTAATAAATGTATTTTTGTTATTTCATAAAATTAGTTAATGAAATTGGATGAAAATTAGATAAGGGTGAGAATCTGGACTTTTAAAAGTGAGTGGGTGGGACTTTGCCCCCGCGTCAAACTATGGGTGGGAATAAGTCCTTTGGCCTTATTTTTCAGTAAACTGAAACCATTTTTACCAATGGGTGACTGTCGAACTAGTTAAACCAGCAAGTCGGATTTGGTTTTTACTACTATAACCTTTCCCATTACTTTGATAAGAAATGTACATGTTGATTCCTAAAGAAAACGTTGAAAAACGAAAAAAAATAAAAATAAAAATCCATTCTTTATGAAAAATAATTATTTAAGTTCCGATAATTACATTGCATATTTTAAAAGTTGTAGAAATTTCCGACGAAAAGGACTTCATTTTATTAATTAATTTCAGCATCAACTTGACTATTGACTTGACTTTTGAAAAAATTAATTTACAACAGCTATGTTAGGAGGATTTAAAATGAGTATTAAATTGCTTATCAACCATAACATATCACTATTTGATTGAACGTTATTTTTATTTAAATCAAAATCAATCAATTTTATAGTAACATATTTTCATTTATTCTTAATTTGATACTCGTTTTATGCATATATAATTTTATTGAATTTATAGTTCTACCCAAAAAATATAGTTATCATATTTCTATACTAATTAAAGGATTTTTTCGTATTAATAAAGCAAACAATTATGCAATAATGAGAAGATACAAACGATATATTTCAGTTGAGCGAAAATATGATTACATCCAACAAAGTGAATATTATTCTAACATCTATTCAACTTTCTCGTTAAATGTATTATTCAAAAAATAATGTGATTTTTAACATTTTTATAAATGACATATTCAAAAAAGATAATTTAATTTTCAACTTTTCAAACGAAAATATTCTAATTTTTTTAGGTTAAATGAATCTAGTATGTTTCTCTAGTGTACCAGTCACATGTTTTACAAGTATTAAGTGTACTCATCGAATTGATAACTTTGAAAGTAGATCGTTGATAGCTGTCATGTGTACTGTGCATCTTGGAATTGATGAAAATGTTGTTGATATATAAAGTAAGTGGCGTGCTAATGGTGCATATTTGCTTGCCACTCACGTCATAAGAGATGAATTTGTACAAAAAATGTAATGAAAACAAGGGAAATTTCTAGGAAGTTTTGATTATTGCTAGTGACAAAAATGAGACCAAATATTAGTAATTCTATTCTAAACATCATGTAGTAGAGATTTAATTTATATTGTGTGGATTTAGAGCATTTTTGAGTGTTAGAAAATTCAACATTTTTTTGGTTTATAAACGTGATTTGTCAACTATTTTGGTTAAATTTTGTTATAATACAAGTGTTAGAGTAGTTGAAGAACATGTTAGGATTGAATTTATACTTGAAACAGTTGAAAATGAGGTTGTTCAACCACCACGCTTGATTTGTAATAAGTATGTGCATCACACATGGTGGTGAATGTTAGGGAACAGTGAGGGGCTTAAGAAATGTGTAGCGACGTGGAACAAAGGTTTAATATTTTTTTGCAAATATCCATTTTTTATATGAGTATGCATGATTGGGTTTTTTTAGGAATTTTCCATGTTAGGGGGTTTTATGATAGTTTTTATTTGAGAGTGTTTTTTTATATTGACTTTTCAAAGAAGTTTAGCTTTATTTTATACATTGTTTTTGAAATTTCAATTCATAATTTTTAAAATAAACATATGCTTTTTTTAGAAGTAAATTAATGATTTGTTTGTTTTGTGCAAATGATGGTAACAAAACAAGAGAAAAAAAAGACATAGAGTAGAACGCTCCTCAAGGACACTTAGATATCCACCTTTTAATAAAGTGTTGATATCTTTAAATTTCCCTTGAACTTGGTCATCATGTTGTTACATATGTAATGACCGCAAGAATTGTGATGCATATTTGGGAACACTTTAGCAACTACTGATATCATACTTAGGTGTTGTTAAAGATAATGGCCAATTCTAGAACTTATCTAATGTAATCCTTCAACTTTAACAAGAACTAACTCGATGAAGCATGGTTCTCCCTTCCACCAACACAGAAGTTTATGGGATAAATCTGATTATTGTCATCCTCTGCTACTGTAATAAAAAGTGTTCCCAAATATCGCTCTTTCAAGTATGTACCGTCAATACATAACATCATTCGAACAATCCATCGAAACACCCTTATACTGTATCCTAGGGCCATGAAAAAGTACTTGAACTTATGTTGCTCGTTGGTCTCCAAATGTGTCATTAAGCTTAGGTTATGGAGAACAAGTTTGTGGCAATAATGCAAAAGCAATATGAATAACTCCTTTGATGAGCCATGCAATGATTGAAGGGCCCAATTTTTAATGGTCATGTCTGTGCATATGAGATGTCAATTTTGTACCTTTGCACTATATCCCTAATGATTTCCTTGGGTTGATATATTAAATCAACCATAACAAAACTAGACCTTTAAATTTGACCTAAAGTTTAGGCACCAGCTTGCTTATGACACAACATCAATTGATCCCTTGAACATGTATGCATGGAGACATAACGAATCAAAAGAAATTACTAAGATGACTTCATCCTGATTGCCTGGAGACGTCACCATAGTTTTCATTTACTTAAATAATATCCTATTTATCCATTGACGACCTAGTCACTTTGAATTTACATCCATTATTAAGGGCATGTTAACGAAAAACATCTATGACACTGAATTTATCATCGAATATGTCTTGGACCTTGAATCTATCTCTTGAGGATTTTATGGCAATGGATGTGGAAGGCTGGTAAAGAAATGAAGGTAACTAATGAAATGACCTATTAAGAACTAATATGTTTGTAAGTCATAAAAGACTTGCAAACAATGATAATGCAATGAAAATCATGAAATTGCAAATCCTAAAACATCAGTCGACTACCTTAAAAATCACTCTTCCAAGTCATAAAACACTTGGTTTGAGTGAAAATAATCACAAATAGAAGCATGAAATCAGAGACATCTCCTAAGCAAGCGACTTAGATTAAGCTTTGGTAATGACAAATAGCTCAGTAACAACTTTATCCATGAATGCTTTGGTTCCTCCAAACTGTCTCTTAAGCAAGCCAATAAGCCCTTATTCCATCCAAGCTTATCAAAGAAGAACTAAATACACTCTTACAAGACATGTTTTGGTTCATACATGCAAGGATACTAAGATTGATTGCCATACAAGCCACACAAACAAGATAAACAAGGATAATACTACTCCATGCAAACAAATGATGTCCTAACTTTCCATTTCCAATGCATGAAACCCCAAAGAGTCCAAGTTCATCAAGTGATTATATAACAAGTTTAAAGGAAAGGGAAAAAACCAATCCAAGAAAACCGAGAAGGGAAAAACCAAGAAAAAAAAGGCAAAAAATCTACTTCGAGGCGTGGTATCAAGATGTCTGCCTACTGCCCAAGTGAAATGTGCTTGGCATTGTGACATCCATCTTGCCATTGTAGTGCCCACTTGAGACCTTCATGCTCATTCAAGGCACACAAGTATGAGACCTTGTTCCAAGCCTTCTCCAACCCAATTTCAATAAAGGCCTTTAAGTCATTTAAGTCCAATAACATAATTTGGTTGCCACAATCTTCAAATCAAGGACAATTAAACAATTTGCAAGATCAAATTCAAGGGCACCATAAATCATGGAAGATTAATATAGAAGCTGTGAAACATGGTACACCTTGATGATAGTTTGCACATGTTTTATTTTAGTTATGCATTGTAATTAATTTTAATTAAGTACTACGACATTTTAGTCATTTCATTATATTTCATACATCTAAATTGTAATATAATTTTAAGTAACTAGGGTTTAATGGTTCAACCATGGTTTGCAATACTTATATAAAGGCAACTTTAACTTATTTGTAGAAAGCTTTTGATAAATTGAAATTTGAGAAAGTTTTCTCTTTGTTTCATAAAGTTTTGATAGCTAATGTGAATTTATCTTTTTTTTTATCCAATCCTTTGTCAAGAATCAAGGTGATGGAAGAATCAATGTGGTGGATTCAAGATTCAAGTGAGTGGAAAATTCCTTTAAGCTTGTTTCTAGTCTCCTATAGGTTTGGTTTAACACTTAAGTTGGTGTAATCATCCTTTAAACTTGCATGGTTTCAGATTTAGTGTATAAGGTTTTAATGTTTTCCATTGTGTTTAACTTAGGGCTAACTATTTGGACTATAATGTTTGGTTTAGGGTTTACCAAATCATTTAACTTATTAGCTACTAAAACAACAACATATAGATCCTATTAATCATAAACTAATTATCAAAATATCATTTAACTTCTGCCATTATATCAACATATCAATATACACCTTACATATATAATAAATTTCAATTAACCCCCTATTAATATATGAACATATGAAGATACACTTTACATATATAATAAATTTTATTAAATCTCACATATTTATTATATCTATCACTAAAGCTCATACTTCCTTCAAATATAATAAAAGTAAAGTTCTTACTAAAAATACGTTAAATACCTGGATAATAAACTTATTTTCGTGCTCTTAAACTTAAGATCTCAATAATTTATAACCAGAAAAAAAAAAAAAAAGAAACTTGGAGAGAATTGTGCTTTCAATAATTGATAAAAGTGTGTTTATATAGAATAATAAGGAGTTGTTAAAGGTAAAATAAGTGTTTCAATTAAAAATTTTGATCAATTCCATATAACCACCGAACCACAAATCCTTCATTACACTAAAAAGTGGCAAAAAATAAAAATAAAAAAAATCCTAAAAAACTTTATTTTCTACTTATTCAAAAGTTTTGGAATATTCACTTAACACCCCCTTCCTCAATTTGTGTTAAGCACACGTGACATACATATATTTTAGGTTTTTTATGATAAAATTTTAATTATATATATCATCAATTTTACATTTAATCATTAGTTTTAAACGAAAACTAAGAACTTGAACCTCAACCCAATATTCAATATAAACCTACATCAAATAATTAATTTTGTTATACAATAACATATTCAATATGAAATATAGATATCTTATCATTTTTTTATGTCATTATATTTGTTAGAATTGTCTAAATCGCTCAAATTTGTTAAGAACAATAGAATATCTCAATACACACAAAAATGACCTTTAGACATGAAATTCGATAACTATATATGACGATTATCCGTGATCTACTTTTTGAATCATTATTCAACTATGTACTCATAATATGCATGATACACATGGTTGTATATGCATGATACACATGGTTGTATATGCATGAAAAAAAAAAAGACTAGATCCATTTAACTTAAAATATTAGTATAATTTTGTTTGAAAGATTAAAAATTCGGTTAGTTTAATTCATATTCGAAAAAAAATTCCATTCGGATAAAAATTTTTCATATTCAAAAGAGCTAACCCGACAACCCGTCTGCTCACAGCGCAGCAAAGCCTTCATTCATTGACTGAATTAACTGGACCGCATATGGTCGCGAATTTGAATTTTGTCGTATTCTTCTCTGATTGGACACAGATTTCAGATTTTGGGTGTTTAAATCTGTTCAAAATGGCCAAAGGACTATTTCCCACCCATAGTTTGAGGCGGGGAGAAAGTCTCACCCGCTTAAGTTTAAAAACCCAATCTCCCATCTATAACCTAATTTTTTATAATTTTTTTATTAAAATGACTAAACTACCCTTTTAAAAATTAAAAATTTATAATAAAAATATAAAATAATTTTTAAATTTAAATATTTTCAAAAAATATTAAAAAAATTAAAAATATATTTATAAAAATTTTAAATTAAAAAAATTCAAGCAGCCACCACCGCCGGCACCGGCCACCTGGTTCTATTATGGCCAAATCTGGCCTCCCCTTTCGGTGGAGGCGGCCGATTTGGAGGAGACGGCCAGATCTGGCCGTCTCCGACAAGATTAGGAGTCGGAAACTGCCGTAAAGGGCCGACCTTGGCCCCACTGGCCGTTTCTAGCCTTTATTTCGGGCGGAGGCGGCTAGATGTGGTCGCCTCCACCAAAACTAGAGGCGGCCAAAGGGGAGGTCAGATTTGGCCTCCCCTAGAACCAGGTGGCCGAAAATGGCCACCTGATTCTATTATGGGTGGCCGCCGGTGTCGACGACGGTGGCTGCTTGAATTTTTTAAATTTAAAATTTTTATAAATATTTTTAAAATTTTTATAAATTTTTTTAATATTTTATATTTATATAAATTTTATTTTATTAATTTATAAAATTTTAATATCAAAAAGACAAAAATGCCTCTGATTATTACTGTACACTTATTATTTTTAATAAAAAAAAAGGTTAGGTGAGAAACTGGATTTTTAAACTTAAACGGATGGGATTTTGCCCTCGCCTCAAACTATGGGTGGAAAATTGTCCTTTGGCCGTTCAAAATTCGTTAAGATAGGTGAAGGATTCAGACACGGAACCTAACGAAAAATTAGGGTGATCCTGACTGATTTCACTAATTAAAATAAAGGCCAAACAACTACTTTCCATCTTATAAGATTTAAAATACTAATACCCACTTTTATTCTTTAAAAGATAAAAATATTTTTAATAAAAATAAATAATATTAATATTAAAATAAATTTTAATAAAATATAATATTAAAATAATTAAAATTTTTTATTAAAAATATAAAAATAAAATAAAAATTTTTAAAAAATAATTACTATCATTGATTATGTCAACAACTACAATAGTTATCATTAACCTAATTAAGTGATCTATAATAATTACTTGATTTTATTGATAATCGAATATAGTTGTTTTAATGACTGAAACTGTCAAATACAGTTGCTAGAAATCTACTTGCCTCTGTCATATATAGGTGGGGATGATCAAATATAGTTGTTATTTTTGTCCTTGGAAAATGCCACCCACCCATTCTCAATTGGCATTTTCAATATCCTTTTAGTCAAGTGGGGATGATTGAATGTGGACTAAATATTACACTCCATGAAGAAGAATACATTTATAGGTGGGGACACTTGAGCATTTGTACGAAGACCCAAAAAAAAAGGGAAAAGGTTGTATTATTTTTTTTAGTTCGAATTTTAATAAAATAATGATTTTTTATATTTTAATTTTATTCAATTCGATTGTAAACAAGAGTGATGATACAAAAAAATTTTAGGTTAGATTAAAGGATAAAAATTTGGTTAATTTTAATTAGATAAAAGGGTTTTTTATGTACTTTTATTAAAATTTAATTGACTTTATTAATAAAATTAATAAATGAGTATGAATATTTATATTAAAAAAAGGTTTCATAAAAAATTATAATGTTTGACAAAAGAAATAATTAAAAATTTATAAAAAAAAAAATTGTGGGACACTTAGAATTTGTACGATCAGTTGGGCTCAGCTTTACGGAACCCGCATAGCCCAAAAAATGGCCGCTTCTTCATCTTCTCTGCTCTTCAATCCCCTTTTGACCGACAAGATTTCATCGTCGTCTTCATTGTCAGAGCCTCTGAAAGTGCGTCAATTGGGCCCCACTAGAGGTTCTTTGAGGTTAAAGAAGGGGGATTATGGGAGGGTCGGTTATCGAAGAAGCTGCACAGGAAGTGGAATTTCTGGCTCTGTTGTGTGCAAGGCGGTGTCTGTGCAGCCGCAGACGGAGATTGGAGGGCTTAACATTGCTGAGGATGTCACTCAGGTGAGGCAAGTTTTTTTTTTTGGGGGGGGAATTGGGAAGGGGGTGTGTTTTGTTATTTTTGAAAAGCTTGGATTTATTGCGATATGATTATAGAAGTTGTAAAATTTTGAGTACGAATTTTAGACTTGTTAGGAAAATTGTAAATTGGGGTGTGTTGTTAGTTTTTTAAAAGTTAGGAGTTGGTGACTGGTGGCTGTTTTGAGGTTGATAATGCTTAGTAACATGTTTCAACGTGGCAAGTTGAATTTGATTTTTAGATTTATTGAGAAAACTATATCGGCTTTGTTTGTTTTGTAATATCTTTGATTTAGGATGAGGATAATATTTCTCGTAGAGATCTTTATGGATGCTACCTTGATGAGAAGGTTGAGTGTAGTTTTACTTGGCAACTTCTTATGTATGAGAATGTGTTTTTTGATGAGGAAATTGGGTTTAGTTTTCAATTACTACGGGGAATTTGAGAGTTGGCTGCCTAGATTAATTGGAAATGATTTTCCCGTAAGTTTTGATCCACTACACTGATGCTTTGGTGCATAATTCCAAAGTCATTTATATGCTTTTTTGCATACGATGGATCAATGGCTTTATGATGTTGACTGCATTTGATTACTGATCTGTTGTATTGATTGTTTTATGT
Source organism: Anacardium occidentale (assembly GCA_026122585.1). NCBI lineage: Eukaryota > Viridiplantae > Streptophyta > Magnoliopsida > Sapindales > Anacardiaceae > Anacardium > Anacardium occidentale. Next base: position 32,198 of record JAJEJH010000029.1, read on the forward strand.
CACAGCTTATTGGGAAGACACCAATGGTGTACCTGAATAATATTGTCAAGGGGTGTGTTGCAAACATTGCAGCCAAGCTTGAAATCATGGAACCATGTTGTAGTGTCAAGGACAGGTGAGGATGATAAAATTGCTGTGGGTGGTTAAAACTTTCATGATCTTCTTGTAGTTTTACACATTGGTTCCTGGATTAGTTAATAGACTAATAATTTAAAGTTTCACGAATATAATAAGATAATAATGGCAATATGCATGGAAATTTTAAGAGAATAAACTGAATTTTATTTTTTGATCAATAGATGATGATTTGAATTTCAAGAACTCATGCCCTTACATAGGCTTATTTTTCTTAACTAAACTAGGATAAGATGAACACATCAAGAAAACTAGTTTAACTAGAATGAGAATATTAATTAATTCTAGATTTTAGTAAACTAAGATTCTAGGAAATAATTTTAATCGACTTTTAACTAAAATTGAGTTTTTCTTAGCAAAAAAATCCTAAAAGCTCATTATTTCTTAAATTAAAATATGACTCTTTAAAGACTTACCAATTAAAACTCCATAACAATTTTAGGAAACTAGAGTTATATGTAATCCCACTCAATGAGGAAACATGACTCCAAATGAATTCTCTTGCTCTCTCCACACGAATTTCCACATAATCAAGCCACATCCTCATGTCTTGTCTGCTAGACACGTCACTAAGCATGTGCCATGATTGCCATGTCATTTTCCCCCTACCACGCTCTCTCCATGGTTTTTTCTTCTCTTCATTCGCCTTTTCGACCCAACCTCCCTCTTACCTTGGATCCACCTTTGATCCATTTTCCCTCCATGTTTTAGTCTTGTTTTCCCTGTCCAAGTTGAATGCCTTGGTTGCTCATCACTTAGTTTGATAGCATTTTTTTTGAGTAAAATTTTTTAGTATACATTTTCTAGTAAACCTTTTACTTTTTTGTTTGGCTGCTATCACAGCTTTTAACAAAGAACTCTAGAGTTATGTACATGGAAACTTTTTTTATTTTTTTAAAGTAAAATAGGTTATGCCATGAGAACAGTTTTATGGAATCTGTAAACTTAGTATAACTTTATTGGGGATAATTCAGTACTTCAACAACAAAAAGTTCAGCTTCTCTTAGTAGAGGGAAAAGTGTTTTCCTTATTTGCAAAAATCTCCTCAGAATGGAAATAAAGAGCTAAAATATATTTCAAATATGCATTTAGCATAGAAAAGCTGTTTTGGCCACTGTAAACGCCACTTCGATTGGACTGTTGGAATCTCTTGTATTTAGACTAGACAATTACAATTTATATCCTCTAAATGTCTCCTATATTTGAATTCAGGATAGGTTACAGTATGATAATTGATGCTGAGCAAAAAGGACTTATAACTCCAGGGAAGGTATGAGATTGTATCTTGAACTCTTCCAGCTGCATGAATATGTTATAAGAACTACATTTGGGCATCTGCCTTCTGTTTCTTGGCATTTGGGAAATATAAGGGTCTTTTCTGGCATAAGTTAGACACTGAGACCTTCTCTTATTGGTCACTTCCCCTAAAATCAGACTTAAATTCAATTTTTATTGATGAACATTTTGACCGGTCAAGTTTCTAATGGTTATTTGACCTAGAAGCACAATAAACTATGTTTCTGTTTTTTTATTCTTGTTTATGTATACATAAATTCATTAAGGAGAGCTAGAGACAAGATTACAATAGCATACATGATACATGTTTAGTTCTTTCTTTTTCTTTGATCATTTGACATTGTTTGTCTTCTTTCTTTTTTTTTTTATTTATTTATTTATTTTTGTCTAGAGTGTTCTTGTTGAACCTACCAGTGGAAACACTGGTATTGGTCTTGCTTTCATAGCTGCTTCAAGAGGATATAGACTCATCCTAACCATGCCAGCTTCAATGAGCTTGGAAAGAAGGGTTCTTCTGAAAGCATTTGGAGCTGAGCTTGTATTAACTGAATCGGCTAAGGGCATGAAGGGGGCAGTTCAGAAAGCTGAAGAGATTTTGAACAGCACACCTAATGCTTACATGCTTCAACAATTTGACAATCCTGCAAATCCTAAGGTTTGTGTTCATGGCGCCCTACTGTACCTTGTTTGCCTTTATATATTTATCTTGGCAGATAGTTCTATGTATGCAAGGTATTGTAAGGGTATAAAATGGGTTCAGTTGGTATATGTCTTGCCAATGGGATTGTAAAAAAGGCATCAGAAGAGTACATGTTTGGTCACACAGATAGTTGAGTTGTGGCTCACATATTCTTCTATGATAACATGCTGCAGTCCAGCAGGTGGTGCATTTTTTAACTATATCTTAAGTGATAGAATTCTCTTTTGTATCTTTAAATTGGAGGGTTAGCTGTATGGTTGAATTTGACATTCCCTCTAAATGTTGGTGGAAATGTGGCATAGGTGTTCCTTAAATGAGTAATGATTTCGGCACTCTGTCATTGGTTCATGTGACATTATTCTGGATTTATAAAATGCTTGATTTGACATATACTCTGCCAGCTAACAAAATTCTACATAATGTTGTTGGAAAGGATCACTTAACTGGTTTACACTTATAAACATAAGAACTGAAAAGTTTCATAAGTATTATTTTCTTGGAACATTTGTTTAGATAAGAAAGTGTTCAAGGTGAAGCTCACTATTTCTTTTTCAATGTTCATAGCATTTTTTATTTGAAAGATCTTCTTTTAGGTTATAAAACTATAGTGTTAGATGTACTGATATTTATGAGTTCTGGATTTGAGCTTGTACTTCTATGTGCAGATACACTATGAGACAACTGGTCCAGAAATCTGGGAGGATACTAAAGGAAAGGTGGATATATTTGTTGCAGGGATTGGTACTGGCGGAACTATCTCTGGTGTTGGTCAATATCTTAAAGAGAAAAATCCTAAGATAAAGGTAATCTTTTTGCATTATCTGTTTTTGGATCATGTATGGTGATATGGTAACAACAGTTGCTAATTTACTCACTATAATACTTATTACTCCTTTTCTTCTGTAGTGAATTGATGCCATGTGTTGCTGTCAAGTGTTCTTATCTTGTTTTGTCACCTTCTGTGCCGAACATATGGCATAAGATTAACTCAGTAATAATGTTGAAAAGAGTGAATTAACATTTTCTTGGTAGCAATACTTATTGCGGTGACATTTGTCCCTCCATGTTCATGCACAATTCTTTTCTGTGTTCTGCCAATCTGAAAGAGGTCTTTTAGTGTTGGTATCACAGAGGGAAAAATGATAATGAAGTGTGTGATAGCATTTTGACTGTTGGCTGTCTTCGAATATGTTCTTAGTAAAGGAGCATATGTTTCTCTCTTTTTATTGTGTCAAGAGCTTTCATTGATGTTGATTTCTATCAGGTTATTGGTATTGAGCCTGTAGAAAGCAACATACTTTCAGGTGGAAAGCCTGGTAAGGAGACATCAATTTTCCTAGTCATAATCTTTCTAGTTTAACTTTTCTTTAAATCTCTTATAATATGTAATAATTTGTGTTGCATATTGCTTCTGCCAATAAAAATGCAGGACCTCACAAGATTCAAGGGATTGGAGCAGGTTTTGTACCTGGCAATTTGGATGAGGGTGTGGTTGATGAAATCATACAGGTTCAAAACTTATTCTCCTTTTCTGATTTTGCATTTATTTTATTCTTTGACCAGATTTTGGAATATTCTTATGTCACTGACCTTTCTGGTCTAAGAAGCTCTACGCTAACCCTTCCTTTCCTCTTTAGCAGTTTCATATAACTTGTTTATAGCAGGCCAGAAGTTTTTAGAGCATCCATTTACAATTATTGCAAAGATTCTTGAGAACTTTTGTTAGTAAAAGTGATTTGATTAAATTCAGATTTTGAATATGGCTGTTGTTTCATTACTGGTCAAAGACTGGATGCAGTACAGGTTGCGTGGGTGCAGTACCCATGGTAGCAATATCTTAGGCAAATACCGTGGCTTCACCATTTTTTTTTTTTTCAATTATGTTTAATTTTGTACACTACTGTCAGATCTACAATCTTTAGTAGTCTGGAACACATGAAAACCCTGGTTAATACCATCTGACTGCAAATTGATTGACATATTGGACCTCTTATCAATATAAGTGATTCTCGTGTGCTCCATTGTTTATGTATTGGCTACTGTGTGAAAACCATGCTAAGAGTCTTAAGTAGTGTCTTGTTGCTTTCCTCACTTATGATTAAAATTACTTTAATAGTCCTTTGTAAATTTACACAATGGACATGATTATTTATGTTCTCATTCTAATTTCTCCTCATGCCATCTGTGGTGTTTTTAATTGTACGCTTAAGTTTCATATGCAGCTTATTTAATGTTTACAATATCTTACTTCTTGTTCTTAGTGAATTTGCAGATATCCAGTGATGAAGCTGTTGAAACTGCAAAGCAAGTAGCCCTCCAGGAAGGCTTGTTGGTTAGTGCTTTTCATTAGTTTCAAAGTGTTATATACTTTGAAATCAAAGAAAACTGAATCTGGATACATGAGTCCTTAAATGGGCGTAACTATGTTTATGTTTCTTAGATTAAGGGTTTGTGAAATGACAATTTTCTGCACCGTGAGGGGTTAGCCGAGCAACTAGGCTTGTGGTTTGCCCCCACAAGGTCACGGTCTGAGTCCCCTCATGCGCACCTAGATGGCCAAGGACCATTTTTTTCGCTTCCCAAGGATTGTAGCTCGGTTTTGCAAAGCAGGGTCAAGGGGTATTGGAGGGTTTGGCAGGGACTCCCGTTTCAAACTCAGCTTTGCAAACAAATTCAGGGCTTGTGGATGCAGCCAGAGAGTCAAATAGGAAATTGCATAGTCAATAGTAGTATAGTAACATGGGTACATGATAGTGAATATCATCCAGCTCAAAGCGAAAGGATGGCATCGATCTGCATGTGGGTAGACATCTGCTTCTTCAATTGAATCGGGAAAGATGGGACCTATAATTATAATAAGAGTTGGCAGTGGGTCGGCTTGCCTTGTCTGGGTATTACCAGCTGCTTCTCTTTAGCCAAAGTTCATTTCTGGGTTTATGGGGACCTCAATGAGAACGTAACGGATTGACTCATCTCTACTCCTGGGGCCCACTCGACGAGGGGAAAGAGCCCTGTGGATTTGGTGTCCTTGTCAATGTTGAATTGAGAAAGGAATGTGAGGTTCCATGCAAGTTTCAAGTTATAGTCTGGCAGCTGGTTGTGCACAGACAATTTCGGGATTTTTGTCTATTTTTCTTTTGAACATGTTCGTAAATTTTTCTTGCTCCATTTAGTGTCAACTTCTTCATGCCTGATCCTGTATGAATTATCTTTAACATCATTTCGATGATTATAAATCAGGTCGGCATATCTTCAGGAGCAGCAGCTGCTGCTGCAATGAAGGTTGGAAAGAGACCTGAAAATGCTGGGAAGCTCATTGCAGTAAGTCATTTTCCTTGTAATCGAACTCAATAATATCAGTCTTGTGAACTGGAAAAGAATGGTCCAGAAATAACAATCCTTATGGTAGCATGTGTTAATAAGTTGCATTGTTTTTAGGTTGTGTTTCCGAGCTTCGGAGAACGATATCTTTCAACTGTTCTTTTCCAGTCAATCCGAGAAGAATGTGAGAAAATGCAGCCTCAACCCTGAAGCATGGAATTTCTTCATTTGAGTTCATTAAAAAGGTACTCCTTTTGTTTCAAAGTCCACTCACACTGGCTTTTCCTAGTCTAAAAGGAACTGACATTGTAACTTAAGTCTTGCCGTATAGGGACACTGATTGCATTTTTCAAAATAAATGAAGAATAATAATAATTGTTATCTTAGTAATCATAACCTTTATTGTAATTGAAATCATAATGAAGTAGTAATACTAGTATAAAAGAATTGTGTTTGGATAAATATGTATGTATAAATAATTAGTATGTTTGGTTGATAGTAGAAGTAGATTTGAATCGAGTCGAGCTTAAACTCGGTGTAACTTAATTTTGACTTGGTTCTACAAAAGCCCAGCCTAGGTCTGGTTTTGGGTTTGTTGAGATTAATTTAGAAGAGTTCGAGTTTGGTTTGTTTGAGGTGAGGTGAGTCGAGCTTGGTTCGGTTTGGTTCATTGGACACATTAAATGCTTAAAACGGTATTGTTTTAATATATATTAGTCAAAATGATATCATTTTTGTCAATTTGAATCGAAAATTTTTGACTTGTGAGCTAAGCTTGTTACAAACTCAAGCTCAAGTTCGTTAAGCAAAACTTATGAAGTCTAGGCTTGAGTTCTTTCCAATTGAGCTTAGGGTTGGATTCAAACTGAGTTGAGCTCAAACTTAACTCAGTTTGGGTTCAATTTAGCTTGATGAACATCTCAAATGCTCAAAACAACATTATTTTGATATATACTGATCAAAACGATATTGTTTTAATTAATTTAAACGATTTTCATTGCGAATTAAGTTCATTACAAGCTTGATGTTGAGCTGGTGAGCTTGGGAATTTCAGGCTCAAGTTTGCAAAAGGTGAACTCATTTCGAGCTTGTTCAAGTAACGCTCAAGCTTAATCCTGAGTTGGTTTGACTCGATTTGAACCTAGCCTTAGTTGATGTTAATAAAAGAATATTGTGATGTTTTTCAACTTAAATGTGCTTAATATTTTAAACTAAATTTGTTACATAAGAGTATTATTTTACTTAAATCCTTGAACGATTTTCGTGTAAATTAGTAGTGTTCGATTAATGTTGATTTTTGGTGTAAATTATTTTACTTATGAGGGTAATATTAGTAATAAAAGAAAGGAATGAGTTCGTTCCAATGATGTCGATTCGTGGAAAGTAGAATAGGAATGAGAACAAGCTTGTTCCTAGTAGAACAAACAATCTAGAAAGTTTGGAATGTGCATTCCATCCATGGAACATCCATTCCATAGAAGGGCTTTGACAAATTTCGATTAAGGTAAAATTATATTTTGTGTTCTACTAGATAAAGAAAACCCTAGTTTATGGAATATAACCATTTAGGCTTCTTTTTCTTTGGAGCTAATAAATGAACTATGAATATGTAGACGTGCACACATTGTCCAACATTGTAAAATTTGTGTCTTTTAGTAATTGTCATTTGTCTTTGATTTTCTCTTTACTTAGTGTGTTATTTAATTCAAGTCTCTTTAAGAGTTCAAATTCACAACGTTATCTTTCAAGCTTTATTTGTATTATCACAAGTCTAGAATGTTGTCACAATTGATCGATCTATGCAACACCTTAACATTAATTTAGAGGAGGGTTAGCCTACACCTGTCATTGATTGGTTTCATTTTGCAATGGACTCATTAAGAAAGCGATTCCAACTTTTGACTGTTTTGTAGAGAGTTGACTTTATGTCTTCTTCATTGTCAACTATGAAGAACTTTTCTTGGCTGCAGTGCCACACTTGAGTGCTTCAGGAAACCATTGGACCTTGCTTATCTTCTTTATTTTCCTAAGAGTGAATCACATGTTCCCACCCCAGGTTTGGCCTTAGAACACTGTTGTACTCTAGTTGGCATAAACAATACTTTTTCACCCAAAGCAAGGCATAAATAACATTTTTTCACCAAAAATCAAACTTTGCAAATAAAAAAATATTATGAAGAAGCAAAATTATCATTTTGTCCCTGTCATTTCATTTTTCAAAATTATGATATAACCCAAAATTAGTAAAAGTTAAAAACAAACCTTTAAATATCTAAATTATATAAGAAACTATATTTTTTTGGTTCTTTTTTGCCTTCATTCTCTTTTTTCTCTTTTCCTATAGAGGGATGTGTTGTCATATAATTGTATATTAGGGGGTAAACTTAATTAATGAAAATATTAGAAGATTTTGTGAAAATTTAAGGGTTATTGGAAATTTGGAAAAAAAAAAGTTTGTGTTTCTTTTGGAAAATTTTGAACTATCAATCTGTCTCTTGTAATTTAGAAAATGATTGTTACACCCTTAAAGATTTGAATATAATGTAGTAAATTATAGTTATAAATGTCATATTACATGTATGGCTGGAAAAAATTTTCAGGTATTGATTTGAAAGTTTTTAAACATTTTTAAGAATTAAATGTTTACGATTAAAATGTTAGAATTTGATCTATAAGGCAATTTTTTCTTTCAAAATTAATAGAGGGTAATGGTATTATTTTGCCTTTAGGACATTAGTATTTTTCTAAATAGAGTTTGATTTTGGTTGAGAAAGTATCATTAATGTCAACCCGGGGTGGAAAAGAACTCGTTAGCCAAACGTTGGGGGGGGAAAATGACATTTACTTTTTTCTTAACTAATTTCTTATTTCTTGAGCTCCAACCCTTGCACTCTATTTTTTGATATTCCTACAATGATGATCTTGGAGAGAATAAACTTTGGATTGACGATGAGTTTACCTTTAAATTTGGCCAAAGTTTAATAAACCCTACAAAGTTTTGATGCATTGCCAAATTTGAATCACGCCGTAACAAAAACGATAGACGTTTTTAAAAATAGTTTTGAAAGGAAGCATTATTGTTAAACGAAGCAATGTTACTAGTCCACAATTGACAATGGAGTCTATTTTTGCAACGACAACCTAAGTATATGATTGGTAGTGAATGAAATCGTGATATCGCCGAAAACCATTTAACTTAATTGCCTCATGTTTTAATAGAAATAAATAAATGATAACGGTTTATATCGTTGTGCTCTCCTCGAGATTGTTGTCTAAAGAAAAACAATAAATATGAAGATCGTTATGACTCAAATTATCGATTATATGAATTCTAAACATAATATTTTCGAAGTCAAATTAGATGTCGACTTATTGAAGGGGTGATATATAGTTCAACCGATAGTCAGACTAATAAATTGTTTAAATGAATATTAAAAATAGTATTACAAAAAAAAAAAACGGTACAATTAAACATTGATATATAATCTGAATTGAATTTATTAAAACTGATAAGTTATTAATATTTGTAATACCAAAATAGTAAAAAGTTAGTTGCATTTTAATGTTTTGTTTTATTTGCTTAAATGTTACATAAATTATTATTATTTTAGTATAAAGTCCATAATTCTTCATCTCTAATATATACGAAATGCAATTCCTAACTAACTTTTCACCATGACTCGCTTTATCTTCTTTACCTTCCTAACTATTTTTCTCATTTCTCAAGCTCAAACCCTAGCATTTCATTTTTGCATCAAGTTCAAGTGGAGAGTTCATATAATCAACAATTTGAGTAACAACAATTTGATTATTCATTGTCGTTCCAAAGACAATAATCTCGGAGAGCATGAACTTTGGATCGGTAAGGAGTTTTCCTTTAAATTCGGACAAAGTTTTATAAACCCTACAAAATTTTGGTGCTATATCAAGTTCGGATTAGACCATAAGAAAAATCTCGTTGTTTTTGAACAAGATTTTGGAAGGAAGCATTGTTGTCGAACTCAGCAATGCTACTGGTCTGCAAGAGATGATGGAATCTACTTTAGCGAAGATAACCAAACATATGCTAAATGGTATGATTGGTAATGAATAAAATCATACCTCATATTTAAATAAAAATAAATAAAGACTATATCTCATTTTGAATATTTTATGTTTTTCGTTTTACATTATTTTTGTAATTACTTTCATCTATCTGATGAGAAACCAGTGAAAATTTGATCTAGGTTTAGGGTTTAGTCCTTAAATAAATTACATCACTTATGTGTAGAATTTGAAAATGTCAAAAGATTTATGATCCCAATATTATTTTCTCATTTATAAGTATTTTTAACAAACCCTAATTTTTACAAGTTCTCAATTTTTTTTTTTGGCTAAGGAACCCTATTTGGTGGAGTTTGATTACCAAGCCAATAAACCTCGAAGAGATAAAGCCCAACAATTTACCTTTAAGTCTAGTTTATTTACGAGAGTATAGAGTTGAACTGGATCCTCGAATCCCAATTTTAAAATTCAATGTTTTAACCAACTGGTCTACTTATGATGGGTAGTATTTCTAATATTTATCGATGGTTTGTAAAAAACGTATAAAATTACAAAAGAAAGTGTGTAAAAAACAAATTCTACTTTCTATCATACTACTAATATTTTGTTACATAACCATTACATTCACCAATTATACTTTTTATACCACGATTTATCATAAAATAAAATACATTGTCTCTTGTCGACCAATAACATTGTCTTATGCAACAACAATGTTTATGTCCAAAATGATTCGTAAAAACATTTATAGTTTTACTGTGGTTAGAACCATACTTTGCATTCCATTAGAAGTAAGTCGGAAGGATTAGATGTTGACCGAATTTAAACATAAATTCTTGTTTATCACTAGATTATGCTCTCCGAGATTGTTGTCTAAAGAGTAGCAATGGATATTAAGATCGTCTTGGCTCAAATTGTCGATTTTATGAACTCTGAATCACCAACAAAAACTTGCTAGGGTTGGAGAGAAGAAAAAGAAATAGAAACACAAAGAAGAAGAAGTGATTCATGGGGTTTAGGTTTTTTTTTTTTTTTTTTTTCATAATTTAGAGATGAAGTAGGAAATTTCGAAAGATTCATTGTCCCAATCATAGATATTTGTAACCTACAATATACTATAAATATCCTATGATACAATAAAATATAAGGAAATCAGTAATAAAAATAAGACGGAATCAAAATAACATGCAAAACAATCACATTCCGGTTTCCTGAGAATTGTGCATAGATGTCCTAGAGTGGTGCATAGATAATAAAATAATAATAATACAATTGATGTTTTTTTTTTTTTTTTGCTTGTTTTTATTTGATTTTAATATTAAAAATAATAATTATATGTTTTTAAAAAGAAAACGAGTCAAGAATATATCGTTTCTCGTTTCCATTCCTATCAGGAAGGAATCCCTTCTCTGTTTAAAAAAGGAAAGTCAAAAATCTGATTTGGTGAGTTGAATTATCATTTCGAATATTCCTATCACTATTAATCGTGTGCTGTTATTATTAATCATAGATTTTGGAGTAAAACATTTTCGTATAAAATCTCCTAAAATTTTTTTGAAAATTAGGTCTTAATGAAATCAATAAAAAATATTTAAAAACGTTAATTTTGAGATTTTAAAATTAAAATATGTCTCAATTAACTTAATCTTATCCTGAAATAAGATATATTCCTAATAATTTAATCCCATGTAAGGAAATAAATTTAATAGTTTAATATTTTTTAGTATAAATAAATTGCTCAATTCAATTTTAAATTACCAAATTGTAAGTTTCAGGCCCTAATTATTCACCATGAATCACCTCTCGTTTTTCCTTATTTTCTTGGCTATTTTTCATATTTCTCAATCTCCAACTATGGCAGGCGATGAAGGAAAATACCGTGCACGCTTCAAGTACAAAGTTCACATAATCAACGGCTACACCAACAACGACAATCCAGTCATCATTCATTGTAAATCGAAGGATAATGATCTCGGAGAGCATACTCTTTGGATGAACAATGAGTTTTTGTTCAAATTCAGAAAGAATATTTTCGGGACTACTCTTTTTTGGTGTACGTTTAGACATGGCTCGCAACAAACGACATTTGATGTTTTTCGTGTTGGGGGTGAAAGTGAATACTGTCGTGATACAGGGAATTGTTTTTGGTCAGTACGAGAGGATGGGTTCTATCTTAGTAATAATAATCAACAGTGGGTTAAAAGGTATCATTGGTAAAATTGAAGTCCTTCGTGTTCACAATAAATAATAAAAAACTTATAAATTAATAAAAATTACGAGAATTTTTCTTATGAATTTTATTGTTTTAATTCGAATGATTGGAACGTTTTGATGATAAATGAATTGAAAGCTTGGTAGGCTCTAAAAGATTTAAAATTTATATTTACATTTTTTAAATTTTATTTTTAAGTGTTGATAGGATCCATCAATTTTAGTTATTTAATTAATATTCCAAAAATATTGTTTTAACCTTTTAAAATATTGCAAAAGAATTGGTGTAAAGAGCAATTTTCAGTGGGTTTGGATTGGGCTCTAAAGCCGAGCCCATCTGGGCCCAATAACATCACCCCAAGTGAGAGACTGCCGCCATGATGGTTGGCAAAGGTTTACTCCGATCAAAATTCTCTCATTTTCTCACTGATTTTCGCGGGAAATCTTCATTATTTTTTTAAATGAATCGATAACTTTCTCAGCAATGACCAAGAAATCTCAACCGTATTCATGGACTCGATTCCTTTTCAACCAATGCCTCAGAAACCCAACCAAAACCCCTTGTATGTTTTCGCGGCAAATCACAACTTTCCTTTTCCCGCATTTTTCCACTAGACAATCACCACGAATCCCTATTCCAACGAAAAACCATGTCCCAAATGCGTCCCAACGAAAGCCCAGGAAGTCCATTTTCTCATTTTGTCGGAAAGTCTCAACTTTTGGCTCATTCGCACGAACCAAACGCCAAGAAGACATTTGTCCAGGTATTCCATAGCCGCTCAAGAGCTGCTCGCGGAGCTTGAGCAAAGGGAGAGAGAGGCGAGGAAGAGGGCTGGATTGTAAACAAAAGATATTGATGAAGATGATGAGGAGGTTACATGGGCGTTGGACCATTGATTGAGAAGCTTGACAAGGACAGGTTGAAGAACACTGAGGACTTGAACTTGTATGAAGAGCCCACGGATTCGGATAGTGATGAAGATGATGAGAGATTCTCAAGAGATGCAGTGCAGAGGAGATTTGAGTTGTTTGAGAAGAAGATTAAAAGGCGTGAAGAGTTGCCTAGTCATGTAGTTTATGGTATTGGTTTCTTATGGTCGCAATGGTGGTTTTTGTTATTGGTTTCTTTTGGGCTTAATGGTAGTTCATGTTATTGGTTTCCATGGTGTTAATGGTAGTGTAGATGAGTGGTTTCTAATGTTTTTTCTGGTAGTTTGTATCAGTGGTTTTGCTTGGTCTTAATAGTGATTTATGTGAATGGTTTCGTATGGTTTTAAGGAAGTTTACGTTGGTCTTAGTGGGAGGTTATGTGAGTGGCTTTATATGGTGTTAATGGTAGTTGATAAAGTATGGGAAAGGCTGAAAATGTTATTTAGCCATCTGGCATTCTAAATGTTTTGTTTACGTGAGTGCTTTTGTCTGGTCTTAATATTGGTTTCTCACGATCTTAAAAGTATTCTATGTGATTGGTTTTCTGTGGTCTAAGAGTAGTTATGCTGTTGTTTTCTTATGGTCTTAATGTTACTTTATTCTCTTGGTTTCATTGTTAGTGTTTTTTTATGTGAATGGTTTCATATGGTCCTAATGGTAGTTTATGTGAGTGGTTGTTTTTAGTCATAATGGTTGCAAAACTGCCCAGTATGCTAAATGTTTGGTTTTGGTACTTAATACTTTTTTTGATTGATAATATTTTTGAATGCTTTGTATGATGCTAACTCTACAAATTATATGCACTTTTTCCTTTCCCCTCAAAAAGTTCAATTTGTTAACAAAGGCAAGAAGATTGTATATAAGTGAAATTTTTGTTGAATTGTTTGCTCAGAAAGTGAACAGGATGTTCCAATTCATTGTTTAGATTTCCTCAATAAATGAATCCAATTTTCATATTTTTCTCATGGGGATTTGTGTTTAAGACAATGTTTGGAAAAATTACCATGAGGATAAGACTGAGCAATCAGGCCTATTTTCACTCTCACAAGGTATGGAGTTTGATGTCTTAAAGTTACCTATATTGTTGAAGCCTAGTTGGTGCCGTGAGTTTCCTTAGCGGGTTTGAGAGGTTTTTGGATAGTCAAATAGAAACTTCTTTAAAGGATCTATTTAGGATGTTCGTGTCTTATTTTTCTTTATTGACCTATTAATTTCCTCTTTTTTTATGCAACTATATATTGGTTTTTGCTTATTACAGATTTCACTTTTGCTTTTTTTTTTCTTTTTCTTTTTTTTTTTTTTTGAGAATTGAAATATCAATGTTACTTTATCCAGTTATGTCCACAACTGAAACCTTGGAATGTTTGATCAGTGACTTGTTGATTGACTTGTGCCTCTTCTATCAGTTAGTACTTTATTTATCATGTCAGTTCACATTTTTCTTTCACATATCTTGACAGAAACACTTGATGAAGCTTTCAAGTGGATGAGCAAAATTGACAAATTTGAGCAAAAACATTTTGCTCTTCTCCCTGAATACAGGGTCATTGTGAGTTGATGAATCATCTGAAAGTAGCTGAAAGAAAGATAAATTCATCCTTCAACAAAATTTAATAGAGCTATGAGATTGATGGAATGGAAGGAAGCTTATGATCCAAATAATCCTGCTAATTATGGAGTCATTCGTCATGAGCAGGTTGGTCCGAATGTTGATGCCTTTGACAGTTATGGATTTGAACAAGAGAAGTGAATGATACAAGGAGGGATTGATGATGAGGAGGTAGAGGAGTTTGATGACATGAAAGAGAGACGATTTATTGTTAGAAAAACTCAACGCTATAGATAAGAAACTTGAAGAGAAGCTAGCTGAGTTGGATCATACGTTTCGAAGGAAAGAAAAGCTTCTGGAATAGGAGATTAGAGATCTTGCAGAGGAGAGAAATCTTTGACACAGAAGAAAAGAAGACCTCTTTATAGAAAAGTAAGTTCTTTAATGCTTCTTGATTGTTTTGTTTTCACAGTTTATCAGAGTCACTGAACAAACTCTGCAAATTGTGGCTTTTCATTTGTTTTCTTTCTGTTGCTTCTTTCCTTTCCAAGTCTCTACATCATTTTCTTCCTGTGGATTAGACTGATTCCTGGTGTCTTAGAGGTTTCTGCTTTGTCAAAAGCCATTCTCTACTGTATTCTGCATGTGGACTTGTATTGTTTCTGACAATATCCATTTAATAATTTTATCTAGATAAAAATAAAATAAATGTGGAAAGTCTTTTTAATTAAGTTGTTTACAATGAAGGTTTTATCACTAGCTTGAATGTGAGGTTTATATTGTAAGCATTATATGAGTAGTTTTTGTATCCTTAAAGACAGGCAGATATTCCTGGGTTTTAGGTAGTTTGTACTTTGCCATTTGTCATGGATGATAGTATCATCCTCTATATAAAGTTTGTTTTCACCATCAAAACTTGATACTTAATTATATGAAGCCCATCTCTCCATGCTCATAATGTTATCCTTTCTACTTTAAGTATTTATATTAAAGCAGTGTCATGTGCACAGATTTTGTGTACTCAAATGATGTGTTATCATATGATTGAATTATTTTAGATTAACAATAAATTAAGGATAAACTAATAGCTAATCATGTGATGACACATCAACTAAGTACACAAAATGTATACAAAAAATGTGTGTACATAGTTAAATTTTTTATATTAATGGACATATCTTATTTAATGATGACAGGGATTTGATGTCAAACTGAGACGTTAATAGAACATGTAAAGTAAGTAGGTTATGTCTCTATATTTTCAGTAATTGATATTAGAATAATCTTTGTATAGTTGTTGAGTTTTCAATCTTCTGTGATCTAGGGACGGCAAGTGGTCAAATACACTGCCATTTTAGATTGTGAGAATTTTCATGGTGTTGTTGGTTTTGCCAAAGCCAAAGGCCTGGCAATTACTATTGGTTTTCAGAAGGTTACTTGGTTGTTAATGATAATGGTTATCAACAGAATCCTGTCAGCTTATATACTTATTGGTCATGTATTTTGTATGCCAACATTGCCTAATTATTATCCTTTTAGCCAAGAGAGAGTATTTTGACTGTAAAGAAGAGAAAAAAGAAGGTTGAATGCTAATCTTTTTTTATTTTTATTTTTATTTTTGTTGCTGTTTTTGAATATATAGTATTTAACTTATGTTTTGTTCTATTTTTTGTAAAATTAGTTCTTGCATTTAGGTCTTCTTGTAGAATGTGTTTAGGCTTTCTGTACATTTAGGCCATCCTTGCTTGGCTATTCATTCGGGTTCTATCTTTTCCCTGTCTTGTGACTTGTTTTTTTAATCCTTCTTTATCCAGAAGTCTTATTTTTTTTTGGTTTCATAAAGCTGAATCTCCGATAATGGTAATATGTTAATATATTAGCAATTCATTGTTTGATTATAATTTTGATGCATCTCAAAGCAAACTCTCAAATACTTGATCTAAGCATGATTTTACCATGCCATTATGTAAGCGTGCACTTGAATTTTTCTCATTTCTTTATGCTCAAGTAGCATCTATCATTCTTTTGCTTTCATTTAATAAGGAACAGGCATATGAGAAATACTTTCAAAGTCTCCACTATGTAGCTACATGAGGATCGTACAATTGCACATGCAATACAAACAGAATACACAAGAAAACTAAGGTTCTTAATCAGTTTTTTGGTTTCTCCCTCTCCAATCCCCTTCCCTAATTCAATCCTTCGCCTATTTTTGACCTATTATTTTGCAGATCTTTTCTCCTATTTTGTTTGCATCCACATAGTCTTGTAGGTTTATTTGTGGCTGCACCAACTACGACGGGTATGAAAGCTGGAAGAACTGTGGAAATAATTCTGAATTTAGCTGGTTTCAAAAATGTCAAATCTAACGTAATAAAGGCCGCCAACGTGAATACCAGTGTGGTTCTTACATTCTGAATGTCATTGAACCTTTACGCGCTCCTGTCAGGTTGTCCGGTCAAGGAATCCTTAATATTGTTAAGGCTCTATTCAAGGCTCCGAATGCACAGTAAGTAGCCAAGAAACCCATAAGATGGATGGAATATTTATTTTTGCTGTACAAAATTTTTATGAACCCTTCCGTTTTTTTTTTTTTTTTTTTTTTTTTTTGGGTTTTCCAAATTGAAACTCTGAAGGATGTGCTAGAGAATTTTGGTCGGACTGTCGTGGAACTTGCTCTGATGAGGAAATGGAAATTTGTCACATCGTTGATTTTTTTTCCCATGAACATTGACCTTTTCGCTGGGCTTGCTGGTTCTGTTGACAGCTTTACCCCATTAAAATCAGTCATCACAAGGAAGCATCGTAGTTTTGATCTCGTGAAATGTTGGCTTCGATCCCAACCGATTCTGAACAATTTTCAGTGATGGCTGAAATGTAAAATGTGGGTAGAAAATGTAATTGGAATCTGGGTATTTGATGAAGTTGTGGTTATTTTTTGTCCACTCAAGGCAAATTGGTCTTCATTCAAGAACCTTTCTACAAGTTTACATATATATTGAGATTTTGACCATGGTTGTTATTATCGAATTATCTTACAAGACGTGTGTACGAATCTTAGGATATAATTCAACATGCGATTTGATTACATCTAAACCATAAAAATAATATTAATTCCATTATCAGAAAGAATACAAGCATTGCTATATTAAACCATAGTGAAATTGAATCATGGACAAACAAATAATTTACCAACAATCAAACAAAATGGAAACCCCAAGTCCCAAGCCGTTTCAAGATCAAAATCTCAAACATCATGCATAATTAGAAGCATAAACTTGGAACGGTCTAGGCCAATCCTTGGATTGCTCTTCTTGGAACCTACTTCCATTGGTTCCTGCAACAAACTCCTTGTACCTCAAGAGAAAAACCAGTGTCAATGCCACCCATTCCAGGCAAAAAATCAACACAGAGAGAGCGCCAGCAAGTTTCAGAATCACAGCTCCATCTTCCTCCCTCACATATGACTTCAAGTATCCCAAGAAGCCAGTGGTGCTGGTGAAGATGAGCACAGAGATTGAGCCTTCAAAGATGGCAGTCACGACAGTGACCGCCATGTGGGCTGCATACCAACGGTTGGAGGCAGAGGAGGCAACGTGGCAGGCACAGACCGCTACGCAGATGGTGAGGACGTGGAGGAGGATGAGGAAGAAGCCACAGAGCGAAGGGATGAGGCGGAGGGAGAGAGTGAGAAAGATGAAACTGGAGGCTGCAGCCAGGAGGATGTAGCTTGAAACAAGTAAAAATTTATGCTTTTTGGAGGGCGTTTGAGGGAGAGAGGAAGATGGGTTGATGTGGAAGGAGCCACCCATTGAAGAGACGAGAAAGGCGAAGAGATTTGCTGTGAAGAAGAAGAAGACGAAGAAGTTTTTGAGACCTGAGAATGCTGAAGGTTGAAGAAGAGATTTTAAAGGGTTGGGATAGGAATAACGGTCGAAAAATTTTGAAAGTTCGGTTCAGTGGAAATTCGAACGTTGAACAGAGTGGGACAGAGGAAAAGTTGTCCAATCTAACGGGCAGAAAGGATAAAAATATAAAAGAATATAAAAAAGTGGTAATTTTATATTACCTCGGAGACGTTACTTTTGTTTTATTCATATTTAAAATTAGATTTAAATTAAATTAATTTGATTTCAATTCGATGTCGAATTCAAACAAGTCAAATAAGTCATTTTTTCTTACAACTTTTATTCTTTTTTTATAATTTTTCTTTTTATTTGTCTTTAACAAATTTTTGTTTTCTTCTCTTACACTTTTCATCAATTTTTTTGCCGGTTTCATCGTTAATTTGAGTTATATATTTTTTTTGATTAAAATCAAATTTAAATAAACCTTTTTTTTAGTATAACTCACTTTCGAATTCACCCTCTGTTCGTATCACAATTGTCAAACCATTTAGAAAACGGGATTCATAATAATTTTAAAAAAATATAAACACAAAAAATATAATATAAAATAAAAATATAAAAAAGTAATTAATTTTGAGAATGCTTTATATATTAGTAGATGGGGACCAATGGATTTAGGGGTAGATATGAATAAAGATAAGCTTAAAGATAATATTTTGAATAAAAATTAAGATGCTCGAATTCATCGAATTAAAGTTAAAGATTATTCGAATTTAATTTGATCCCTAAATTTGAAATTTGAAACTTAATTGAAATTCACAACTCAAATTTAGAACTCAAATTTATAGGTTTTGTTCATAGTTCTTGACAATTGCATGATATAATTTGAATCAAAACATAAACCAAGTTTAAACAAAATCGATTCACGCCCACTTACAAACTGGACTGAGTTGAAATAATATTGACTTTTCAAAATATAACTCCCAACTTGGATGAAACAGGATAAGTCAAGCCATAGAGGCTGACAATCAACGAACTTGCATACAAAATCAGTCACAATTCAGTACAGTATAAAGTGAGAAAAAAAAATACATAAGAGCTTTCACGACAAGCACACACACACACACACAATAAATATATATATATATATATAGACTACATTGGATTGACTGTGTTGCACATTCCAGGATTTCTTACACACCATAGAGGCTGAATTGGCTCAGCTGCAATCCCTCTTCTTACCATTCTGTATCGCCACTCATTCAATCGATCTGTTGCCTCTGCGTATCTGCTCAACCCATTTTCGTCCTTGTTTCCTGACCACAACGCTTCAGCCATGGCAGAAGACCTTGGCCAAAGCCTTGCATCCAGGACTGTTGGATCTGCCTGCTCTGACCACAATGCCACTTCTGCTCCCAGCACCAGCTTTGCCTCCTCCTCGCTCAACCCGAATGTTATGTCGTAGTTGTATATCAATTGCCAAGTTTTAAAGGGTCCGCACCATGATCCCCCCTTGCCTTGGTCTGTACCAGGAGGCTGATCATACAGGCTATTATTCCCAACAAAGCCGCCATGGCCACAATCCAGATAATAGAAATCTGAGGAGGAGACAATGACTCTGTAGCCGGCATCGACTAGTTTTTTCGTGTTGTTAGGGCCATTGTTCCATGTTTGTAAGATTGTATGCTCGGGTGGAATATATGAGGTGCTCACATTGATTAAGTCATTCAAGAGAACATCTTCCCAATAGACCACAGTGCGATTGAGGGACACAATGAAAGGGAAGGTCGAGTTGATGAATATTTCGAGGGCTTGACTAAGTGTTCCACCATTTGAAATGAAGGATTGGATGGTCGGATCAGTCATCCAACAACCAGGAACAATCTCATCAGCTCCACCGTGGTAAAATTGATCTGGGAATAACTTGACTACATCAGCAATTACATTTTTCAGAACTTGGTAAGTCTTCGGATTCAACGGGTTTAGATGGCCAGTTCCAGGTTCTGCTGCAAGCGCCCAAGCACTGCCTGCTGGCCACCAAAACATGTTTGCACATGTTACAATTTCTGGGTAAGCTTCTGCCCATGATCCTGTGTGGCCTGAAATTACATAACAATTCCATTCTCACTTCATCAAACATCTCCACAAATACAAAAATTCTCACTTTCAGAACACAGTTCCATAATCATTTCATCGATACTCGTGTCAACACTTCTCGTAACATTATCAGATCAGTTATAACACACAAATTTTCATATTAATCCCTCAAACAAGTCACATTTCAGTATGAATTTAGCCTGAAACAATACTAAGGCTACCAAAGCCCAGCAGTCTAGAATCCTGAAATCATATTTGTTATGCAACCAAACATCTAATGGCACATGAAATTCTCATATTCAGAATGATTTTGAGATCATTTCATCAATGCCTTTGTTGACGCTCCTACCTTTATAACATTATCGGATCGGTTACAACTTGAAAATTATCATACTAGTCAATCAAACAAATCATATGTTACTAATAATTCAACGAAAAGCTCATAATTGTTGCTAATCCGATAACATTACTGTTGAATAGAGTTCATGAAAGAAGCTTACCTGGGGAGTCGATTTCCGGGACAACCCTAACACCATGAGACAAACCAAATTCAACAATCTCCTTCACATCATGAGGAGTATACACCATTTCAGAGCCATAAGAGCCCCTGGCAGAAAGTTCAGGCTCGGAAGGAATCACCAAAGGGAATGATTGTGAGTCAGTGATATGCCAATGAAACACGTTCATTTTATTTGCACCCATTGTCCTGATAGTCCTCTTGATGTCCTCAACTCCAAAGTAGTTTCTTGAGGTGTCAAGCATCAGCCCTCTGTGTGGAAACAATGGTGTGTCCAGCAAGTAAACTCCCACCGCCACACGCGAAGGGCTGCCCCACACCAGCTGTGAGAATGTCTCGAGTCCCCAGATAGCTCCCCATACCGTTTGCGCCACCAGCATGGCGTCGCCCCCACCGGAAGGAATGATGAGTGTGTAGGTCTCATTAACACCATGTTGCAGTGGTGTAACAAGGTCATATACAGTGATATGCAGAGCCTGTAATTACCAGAAAATCTCAAAAGTCAGTAAGGGCAAACATCAAACAATAACAAAACATAAAATTTCCGACAAAAACAACATAATAAACACCTAATTACATATCTATTCAATATATCTACAATCTTCTTCAACACTCAATCAAAATTATAAATGCTGCATCATCATATTTCTATTTAATAAGCTTACAATTGTTCTAGACTCATTTATCTATTCTAAAGTGTCATGTCAATAATTTTCTTCAAAAAAGTAAAACAGAGATGTTCTAGTTTTTCGTATTGTAGTCTTTAAAGAAATTTAAATTCATAAATATAAATTCAGTCCAGGTGGGTCTGCCCCTCCTGGACCAGTTACCTTGAGAGGAGGAGAATAGGAGGAAAAGTTGACAGAGGGGGGGACAAGGGGGGCATGGTGCTCAGTGTTGATCAAGTTTAAGTAATAAGAAATGGCATTGGAGAGATAGCAATGGCTTGGAGATGTAATTTGAAAGCTTGGAGATAGAGGATTGGCTTGAGGATTTGGCCATGAAAATGTTCTTGGTTTTGGCCACACATTGATGGGGTTGGACTGGATTGTTGAGAAGCACACTCGGGAGAGTGTGAAAGTGAGTAAAGTAATGAAAAGTTGAAGCTTGAAAAGAAAACCACTTTTGTGCATTTTGCAAAAGTGCTTTTCAAGTGCTTCTGCCTTTTTGTTGTGAGACTCTAGTTGAGAAAGATGTGCTTATATAGTGCACAGTGCTGTTGAAAGTCTTTGGTTATTCACTTTGCAGCTTTAACTTTATAAAGTTAAACTGAGGTCCCCTCCAGTATGCAAAGTGACCAGCATTTCTTTTGCTCGGTTCAAAACTAATTTAATTATAGATTTGATCTAAAGTAGTTCGAACTTGAATATTGTTATGAAAACGAGCCTAATCCTTAGCTCGAATTCAATTCTTTCTATTAGAACTCAAATATTTTGAATCAAATGCCACTTTATATAAAACTAGTTGATTATCTTCTATCAAGGAGACCAAATGCATATCCAATAACATGGGGGTACTAAATGAATTTACCCATATTGACTTGTTTTTTGGAAGTTTGCTTATTGTTTGGCCATGGTTGGGATTTAGTTGTGAAGTTGCCTTTAAAATAAGTGCCCAATATTATATAGTGATATATATATATATACACTTTGAACATGTAAATTAGGGCCTGCAATTTTGGGTAATTTAAAATGATTTTCTACATATATTTTTTTATAATCCAAAAAATACATACCCTTTTTTAGTAAAGTTTTGACACCCTTAATTTCTATTTTGAATAAACTATCATATTCGATTATAACATAATGATATTATCAATTTGTCTAACTTATTAAATAGATTGTATTAGAACAAGACTTGATTGGACTGTTAAAATGTTGATATACAAATATACAAATATAATTATACATTTATCGATTTAGTATGAACAATGATAAGAATATAACAAACAGAAAATGACATTCATGTAAGTAATTTATATATATTAAACCAATAATATGAAGGTGGAATAGTCCAATAGAAAATTCTCAATGTCAAATTAGCAGGCATGGCCGGTTATCTCTTCTTTTTCTTCTCCTGTCTGTTATTAGGGTTGGGACTTGGAATCAGAACAAAATAAAGCTCAGAGTCGATTAAATATTGGTGACAAATGGAGATCCGGAATATTTGTTTGACTAAATATTGATGGTGCTGCCACATGTACACAATTTTGAGTTTTAAAACCCTTCAATCCTAATCCAATTTGATAGAAACTATGTTTTGATTTAAGTAGGACAATTCAATTTGATTCAAATTCTTTTTTTTATGATTCTTCTCATCGATAGCCTTTTGCCGATAATTTTTATCAATTTAAATTTGACTCAAATTTGTTATAATTGATTCAAGTCTAGCCTAACTTGAGTCAAGCCCATGTCCGGACTTAGCTAGGCTTGAATCCTGCATTGTTCCGAGACCAAAATTCAAATATGGAATGCATTTCAGCAAATTGTGTTACAGTGTCTCTAGAGATTCCAAATTCAGCTGAGTAACTACATGGAGAATACCAACTCTGGAAAAGATGCCCAACATGTAGTATACAAGACCAGAAACATAAAGTAACCGCAGTCTAGAAAACTGATCCAGAGGGATGTTGATAAATGCTACTTCAGATTTCTCCAAGATAAATCTGTTTATCGCTACTGCAAGATCCAATAACGGGTTCTGTTGGATGGAAGACGCACTCGTTGACAGATCCGGTATGGCCAGGGAGCTTATACAAGATGCGCCGTGAAGTTGTATCCCAGATGTAAACCATACGATCTGAACTACCAGCTGTGACCTTGCTTCCGTCAGGTGACCAACTACATTTCAGCAAATTCTTTTCAAAGTTGTGTTGGTGCCCTTCCAAGATCTTCACACAGCGGTTTTGGGGTGCGTATGGACGCATATCCCATATGCAGAGCTTGCAGTCCATGCCATTTGTCAGGAGATACGAACCATCAGGACTCAAACTCATGCCTGTTATCATATCTTGATGGCCTTGAAGTGTCATGGTTACTTCACCTTTCCGCAAGTCCCAAACCTTGACATCGTTGTCAATGCCACCAGTGAAGATCTTATCGGAAGCATCGGAGAAACTGACAGCCGTGATTTGGTATTTATCTGGAAATGTTTGGATTGCACCCCTCTGTCGCAAATCCCACAATTTAGCAGTTCCATCATCAGATCCACTAACAACAAGAGGTGGCCCTCTTCGAGAAGGGCAACAAGCATTCACGAAAGAATTGTGTTCTGCCATCTTTTTAATTTGTTTCCCTGTTTCAACATCCCATGCCCTGAGTGTTTTGTCAGGGCTCGCTGATATTATCTGCGACCCATCAGTCATCCAATGAAGATCTAGGATTGCATTCTTGTGCCCTTTAAGAACCATAAAATTTTTGCAATCTCCACGCACATACCAAAGAAAGATGTCTCTGTCATGAGAACCAGAAGCAATTACTGTTCCAGCAGGATTGAACTTCATAGTATATACAGCACTCTGGTGACCTGTCAACAACATAATTGGTGATTCTAAACTTGATGTCCGTTGTTTCCCATTTGGCCCAGGTGCTTGGGAAGGATTATAAGGAACAGTTGACCACTCCATTGGTCTCGAACCAACAGTAGACAAAGCATTTTCATTCTCTCTTGGAGTTGTAACAATTTCCATCTTTCCCTCTGCTTGATATAAAGACTCACTTCAATGAACTATAACACAGAAGAACCATTAAAGAGATTAGCTAAAAAATTAATAGAGAAAGAGAACCAGATTTGTGACTATGTCCCACGACCATTCCCAATCTTACTTCTCTTTGTTCTTGTCAGGTTTACTTAGTTACCATCAATACTTGATTCTTAATAAGGAAATATGGACTTCTACAAAATTCGACAAGCATTTGGAGAATCAAGCATTATGGAACCATCCAACTACCTCTGACACTAACAAAAGTCCAAGTTACTCATATCATCAACAAATGATGGTAATGATAATTTCTCAGACCAGCCCAGATCTTTAGCATGGTCTCAGATTTAGCATGGTCTCAGAAAAGGTCCAAAGACAGATAGCAAATACACATCAACCCTAGGTGCCACTAACATCAAATTAACCCACCTTGCTGCACTAATTAGACCAAAACAAAAACCATAATTTATCATATAATTTCTTCCCCTAATCAAATGGGTACCTAAAAGACATTAAAAGAACCAAAAATACGCTTAGAGAATCTCTACACCAGCACTTCAAGGTTAACAAAAGCTTTTGCGACTAATCCACAATTTTCAATCAAGTTTCCTTTCTTTTTTCTCATTCCAAGCATCATTGTCATTAACTTATTACCCCAAATAAAAATAAAACAAAGCTCCACCTTTTAGCAGAAATAAGCCACAAAAAAACCCTAATTTCTCATTCATTTCTTCACCTAACAAAAATGGTTACCTAAAAGCCTCTAAAAGAAACCAAAACCAAGCATTTCAGTTAGAGGAGGAATAAATTAAGCTACAAGATTCTCTACAAACAGCAATCTGAAGTTCACAACAGCTCTATCTACTAATCAACAATTTTATTTTTTCTGGGCATTTTTAAGCTTCATTGTTAAAACTTACTGGCTCAAAATTCCTTTTTTTAAAACCACCTTCTTACACAAATCAGGCATAAAACACCATGTTTTTCAAATACTTCAAAACTAAAAGAAACCGAAACTAAGAATTCAAGGAGAAGAGTTAACAAATGAGCTGCAAGAATCTCAAAAACTAGCAATTCAAAATTAAGAAAAACGCTTGCTACTGAGCTACAAATTTCATTTAAGTTTTCTTTTTTACTTTTACTCATTCTTTAAACATCTTCGGTAATAAACATAATTCCCCAATTGAAGAAATAAAAAAATACCACTTTTCCACATAAAGGCATGAAATACCCTGATTTCTCACACAGTTTAACATTACAAGAAATACAAAATGAGCATTTCCATAGGAGGAGTTAAAGCTACGCACCAAGAACCTCCAAAACTAAAATTTCAAATTCAACAAAAGTTCTAGCTACTGATCCGCAATTTTTATTCAAGTTTCTTTTTTTCCCTTTTATTCATTCTTTAAGATTCTTTGTAATAAACATAATTCCCAATTAAAAAATAAAAAACAAAACCCACCTCTCTACACAAATTAGGCATAAAACCGTAATTTCTCACACATTTTAACACTACAAAAAACCAAAACCAAGCATTTCCATGAGAGGAGGTAAAGCTAAGTAACAGGAATCTCCAAAACTAACAATTCAAAGTTAACAAAAGTTCTTGCTACTGATCCAAAATTTTAATTAAATTTTTTTATTTTCCTTTTTATGCATTCTTTAAGCTTCTTTGGTATTAAACTTAATGCCCTGATTAAAAAATGAAATAAAGTAATCCCACCTTTCAATATAAATTAGGCACAAAATACCCCATTTTCTGACATATTTTAACACTTCAAGAAACCAAATGGCACATTCCCATTTGAGGAGTTAAAACTAAGCTACAAGAACCTCCAAAACTAACAATTCAAAGTTAACAAAGGTTCTTACTACTGATCCACAATTGTCATTCAAGTTTTCTTTTTCTTTTTTATTCATTCTTTGAGCCTCTTTAGTAATAAACTTAATGCCACAATTAAGAAAAAAAAAAAAAACACTTTTCCACACAAATTAGGCATGAAAACCCTAATTTCTCACACATTTTAACACTATAAGAAACCAAGACCAAAATTTCCATAAGAGGAGTTAAAAACAAACTAAAAGAACATCCAAAACTAACAATTCAAAGTTAACAAAAGTTCTTGCCACTGACCCATAATTTTCAATCAAGTTTTCTTTTTTATTCGTTATCTTCACTGTTACTAAAATTCATACAATTCCATAGAATATCAAAGCGGAAAGACATAATAGGCCTATTCGTACAATCAATCGAAGTAATGGGCTACAGAAAGTACCTGACTCAGTAAACCCTAGAGCGTTCTTCGTGAATGAGATCGCGAAGATACAACAGAGCTTCAACTCCGAGACATTTTAAATCAATTTGCAAAAACGGCGTCGTTTCTAGATCAAAAATATCCAAGTAAAATTATTTAATATAGGGTTCTGTAAATTTTACTATTTCGCGTTTAGAATTCGGCTAAGCCAAAAATTTTTTATTTATATTATCAAAAATGCATTGCTTTTACAACCCAAAAAAAAAAAAAAAAATTATTTTAATTAATTTACATCAAAATGATATAATTTTAATTAATATATATTAAAATAATACATTAAAATGATATTTTTTTAGATATTTAACATTTTGGATAAATAAAACTGATTCAAATTCAAATTCAAATTCAATTCACTTTAAATAAATCACATTTAAGTTTGTCTAAACTGAACTTAAATAGATCGAGTTTAACCTTAGGCTCAACTTCTATATAATCAAAATGAATTCGAACTAAACTGAACCAAAGACAAATCCTATTTGACTTAAATCCATCACTAATTGTTTTCATAGTCATTTGTAGTATATATATATATATATATTTGATATAATATGTGCGAATAGAATTTGGATACGAAATGGTGGACTTGTTATACAATACGATATATATATATAAGTTTTGATCGACAATTTTACCGATACAAATTAAAATACTTTTTTCAAGAAATGATAATATGCTGAAAATATATATGAAAAATTTTAAACTTTTAAGAGCGTTTATGAGATTCTAAAAATGATGATATGATAAATAAAACTAACATTAGAATAACTAATGTACGGACTCAATTCGAGTCTCGGACAATTTCACAACTTCGTAAAACTATTTGTCATCTGACAACCTAACTTTAACATAACAATTTAATCAGATTAATTTAATATGATTTGTTCAATTTAATTACAAAATTAATTTGATTTAAAGTTAAAATGAATTTAATCTTTGATTTGAATCGAATTAACAACCAAGTATTGGTCGAATTGGTTGATCCAATCGGGATTTTAAAACAAAGGTAAATTTGAAGCATGCTAAAACCCATTCATTAAAATATTTTGATGACTTTGAAGTTTGATTTATTAATTTGTTTGGGTTAAAGCATAATTAATATTTTATACATTTCACTATCAATCAACAACTCTTAATAATAAATTATTCCTCTAATTTATTAATAATTACAAAAAAGGCCCTTCTAAACAGGCCCTTAAATACTTGCCAAAGCAAAACTTTCAATCACTCAATAAGTTATTTTCTCTAAAACCCCAAATTTGTGTATACTATCAAAGAAGTCCCACAACGTTTCAAATATTCAAATCATGTCCCTTGAGCAAGAGCCTTCTTCGTCTTCCTCAAGCAGCCGCGACTGGTTCTTCCCTTCAAACTCCTTCGTTCACTCCTCTCGTCAGTACACTACTAAATACCAAAAATACCCTCGTCGATTCGCGAGCAATGCTCGATTGTCCCAGCCACGTCACCCAGATTCGAAACCCCCGAGAACGCCGTCGTTTCGCTCCGTTTCGTCTTCAAACTCCTCGTTCAAAGACTCCAACTATGCAGGAGTTAGAAAAAGAGCGTTGTACTCCACGCACCGCGTGGAGCAGCCGCCGAAACGCGAAGAAATCGGCTCCGAATCGGACCGAAATGCCGGCGTTTCGGGCGAAAAAATCGGTGAGAAGAATGTTGGATTTTGGGGTCAACGGGTCCGGGTCCGGTGGCATATGGCAATTTGCTTGGCGGTAGGTGTGGGCACTGTGGTAAAATTTTTGTTGAAAGATGAGACTTTCAGGTTGAATTAATATTATTTGAAACAATTGCAGATTGTGATCACAGCTTTTAGTTCTTTGGTGCACAAGAATTTCTCTTTACACAACCAGGTCAATGAATTGCAGGTAAAAATTAGTTTATTTATTAGTTTAATTTTAAGTAAATTGATTTGACTGGATTTGAGAACCAATATTATGGTGTTTACTAGTTTCATGAATTTTGCAACTATATATTGGAAAGTAAAAGAACTGCTTTTGAAAGCAATCATAAGGCTTTTACTTTTGCTATTTCAACAATGGTACTTTTTGCTTCGGATGTGTAACAAATTACTGTTTCTTTTGCTTTCAAAAAGCAAGAAATTATCTTCCAAGTAACATTTTCAAGGTTGATTAAACTTCTTTTGTTCATGGTTTATCTATAAGATATGGATAAGGTGTTTTCTGGCTTTTAATAGTTGAGTGATTTGATTGCATATGCAGGACCAGGTCTCAAAACTGAACATTAGGTTACAAGCTTGCAATTTGTTGGATTCTATCCATGTCATTAGTTCCATATCAGAGGAGAGTGATGAACTTCCCAGCAACGGCTTAAAAAACTTGGCTCTAATTTTCTCAATGACACTTTTATCAATCCCGATTTTTATTTTGAAGTACATTGACTATGTCTCTGGATCAAGATCATTGGATAGTATTTCAGAAGAAGTTTCTCTAAATAAGCAGCTCGCATATCGGGTGGACGTAATTTTATCGGTCCATCCATATGCTAAGTCATTGGCATTGTTGCTTGCAACCCTACTCCTTATTTGTCTTGGGGGTTTGTCACTCTATGGTGTGACTGATGATAGCTTAGCAGATTGCCTTTGGTTATCTTGGACATATGTTGCTGATTCAGGCAACCATGCAAACTCTGAAGGGATTGGCCCAAGGCTAGTTTCGGTTTCCATTAGTTTTGGTGGGATGCTTATATTTGCAATGATGCTTGGACTTGTTTCTGATGCAATTTCTGAGAAGTTTGACTCATTAAGGAAAGGAAGAAGTGAGGTAGTGGAGCAAAATCACACCCTAATTCTTGGGTGGAGTGATAAACTGGTAAAGTTCATACACAGGAATTGCCTTGTGTGAAACTTTCTTTTTTTTTTTTTGTGATTAATTTTTGCCAATTTTTATTTACTTTTTATCAAGCATGTGACTTGAATATCTTAACTTTGCTTTATTGTTAATCAGTTAATGGTTTGCCTAGTTGATATGAGACGGCCTTAACTGGAGGCATGAATTTGAACTCTCTATTCTTATATCTCAGACCAATAGAAAAATCAGGACTAGACAATGCATTGTAGGGGACTAAAATGTGCAACATCATAAATGAGAATTTTATATTATTGTTTACACACGTGAAAACCCACTTTTTAGCTGCTTCTCCCCAGCCCACTCCTTCCCCTCAAAGGGATGAAACAATAAAAATGAGAAAGCACTGTTTTATTTAAAGAAGCCAGCTTTCACTTATTATAGAAAAGAAATCGCATTAAGGGTCGTGTTATTTATTTGATTATTATTTACTGGAAGTCTATCATATAATATAAATTTTGATCTCAAGAAGAAGAAGGCCATTTGGTACACTATTCATGTACAATTATTTGAAAAATTATGATGCAATTTAAGTTTAAATTAATATGGAATCAATCTCACAAAAAACAGCAAAAAAGTAATAATAATAAATAAATAAAAATGATTTTTTTTTTTTTTTGGTAAGTATAAATAAATAAAAATGATTTGTTTAGGATTTAATTATTTTTTACGATTTTATTCAAGAGCTGTATTTCAAAACTTTCACCTAAACATATTTTCTCTACTTTTATGTATCCCTTGTCTTCTATGAAGAATTATATGGCTTTCAAATCAAACAATCCCTAAAATATTCTATTCTTTTTTTTTTTTTTTCCTTTTTAGTTACTGTGGTACCTAATTTTCATATTTGTGAACTTTGTGTTTGATTGGGCTATCAAATCCTGCATCAGATTTTCAAGTTCAATAATACTTCAATATAAAGAGATCTTACATACAAAATGATGCACCAGGAAATGAATGGAAGAGTGAATATAATGAGTTTGACTTTGTATATTCACTCTTCTATTCATTTTTAGACACATCAGTTTCTACGTGGTCTTTGTAAGATAACTTTGTATGAGTAGTAGTACTTTTTCAAGTTATATGCTCCAGCATTCCATGATTGGAGATTGTATCTGCTTGGATAGTCATTTTCGTGCTCACCAATTATTTTGTGGTGAATTCAGGGATCATTATTGAATCAACTGGCTATAGCCAATGAGAGTTTAGGAGGAGGTATGGTTGTGGTGATGGCCGAACGCGACAAAGAGGAGATGGAGCTTGACATTGCCAAAATGGAGTTTGATTTCAAAGGGACATCCGTAATATGCAGAAGTGGTAGCCCTCTGATCCTAGCTGACCTTAAAAAGGTGTGCGTACTTTCTTTTCTTGGTTCATGTCATAATTATTATTATCTTTTTAAAGATTTTTAAAACCCTGTTCTCTACTTCTCTAAGAAAATGCCATTTATGACCGTCTAAGAACCTGAAAACCATGTGTTTTTTGCCTATTTTGCTAAAATGAACGTTCCCAGGTGTCTGTCTCAAAGGCACGTGCCATAATTGTCCTGGCTGAAGACGGAAATGCTGATCAGGTCTACTTGAATGAAGATATTTAAAGTGCCTTATCTTTGATATTGCATTTTATTGATCACTGTTAACTCATTCAATGTCTTACAGAGTGATGCTCGTGCATTGAGAACAGTCTTAAGTCTAACAGGCGTAAAAGAAGGGTTGAGAGGGCACATTGTGGTAGAACTAAGTGATCTTGACAATGAGATTTTAGTTAAACTTGTTGGAGGAGAACTTGTTGAAACTGTTGTAGCTCATGATGTCATTGGGCGCTTGATGATTCAATGTGCACGGCAGCCTGGACTTGCACAGGTTCTTTTTTGCAATTTTAGACACTATGGTCTTCTTATTAAGTTTGGCAGAGTTGTTTCTACGTCAGTGGAAATATTAATTTTCATGGTTCATTCTTTTCAATGCTTATTACTGTTACATTATGCAATTGTCATTTGGTCATGGACTGGGTGTGACAGATCTGGGAAGATATTCTTGGGTTTGAAAACTGTGAGTTCTACATAAAAAGATGGCCGACACTGGATGGCATGTCATTTGAGGATGTATTGATCAGTTTTCCTGATGCTATACCTTGTGGGGTCAAGGTTGCTTCCTGTAGTGGTAAGATTATCCTGAATCCTGATGACTCGTATATACTGCAAGAAGGTGATGAAGTTCTTGTCATTGCGGAAGATGATGACAGCTATGCCCCTGCAGCATTGCCTACGGTGCTTTCATTTTCCTTCATAAAAATAAAGATATAAAAAATTTGCTTGGTCTATACTGCTACCTTTTTTCCATTAACTGCATATGGTCAAACACGGTGCATGCATGATAAGAGATTTGACTTGCACTTTACATAAATCAGGCTTCATTTAAGCAAATGGAAGGATTAAATAGAAAGAGAAATAAATGTAACTAGGAAAGAAAACTATTGTGTGAATTGGCAAGTAAATTTGTATGACAGACTTGATTTAGTTGTCACCATTTCATCTGGCAATTCGCCATTGATTTTAAATGCATTATTTATATTTGCTTTGTCTGAAGGAATCATATTATGCATTGGGATGCTTGTTTTTTGTTTTATTTTGTTATTCCAGTCATAGGCGGATGCATTTTAAGGCTCTGACAGATAATTTTCTTGTTCATGTTTACAGTAGAAGTGATTTTGTCTAAAAATAATTCAATGCATGTATATGTCAGACTGGATTTATAGAATATCTAAATAGTAAAATCTAAGATCCTGTCATCTAGATGTTGTGGAATATGGATGGGTCCGGGCCATTGATTCAATTGCCACTGCAATATCCTGGCTTAAAAAATTAAAGTTTGTTAAAAAAGATAAGAAGAAGAAAGGAGCAAGAAAACAGTGAATCACGAATAGGGGCGTTGTTAGTATAAAGCAAGTTATGGTTTTGCTGGCTAGGATGATGCCTTCCATGGAGTTTAACTAAGTAGGGAATACCATAATTATAAAACTTACAAAAGTATAATCAATTTGATCATTCAGGTCAAAGAAGCATCATTCATACATATTGCCCGACCAGCAAGAAAGCCACAGAAGATTCTACTTTGTGGATGGAGGAGGGACATTGATGATATGATTGTGGTAAGTTCTGTCTGTTGTAGCCCCTAATTCTTTCTTTTTTTTCACCTGAATGCTGCAGGTAAGGAGAGGAAAACTGCCCAAGGACTTTATTGTACCACAGTCTACAGAAAGGATACTTTTATGTGGCTGGCGAAGAGATATGGAAGATATGATTATGGTAAAGTTACTGGGAATTTGCCTTTGTGCTCCAAGACTTCTGGGGTGCAAACTTGAATGTAGACAAAGTGATGGCAATCGGGAATTTGTCTGCCACCAGTAAACCATTCCTCAATTTTGCTCTTTTATGGGCAATAAGTCTTCAAATATCCTGATTCACTTTCACTTCATCTATTTAGACGCAAAACAGATAATCCAATTTTGTATTCACGATGTAACGGTATTGTTTACTCATTTCTGTTGTTTTAGGTGTTAGATGCTTTTCTAGCGCCTGGTTCAGAACTTTGGATGTTCAATGAGGTACTTGAAAATGATAGGGAAAAGAAGCTTATTGATGGTGGTCTAGATCTCAGCAGGCTGGTGAATATAACACTAGTTAATCGTGAGGGGAATGCTGTTATACGGCGTCATTTGGAAAGCCTTCCCTTAGAATCATTTGACTCGGTGAGTAGTACCATGTCTCTATTATATGCTTTAGGAAGAAACTATAATTGATAATCATCATGAAAACTAAGTGCTTACTGAATCAGTGTGTTTCTCCAACCAGCAGGCTTTCAGACTAATATTTCAATGTGCATCTTGTTTCACAGATTCTAATTTTGGCCGATGAGTCTGTTGAAGATTCTGCCATTCAAGCAGATTCCAGATCTCTTGCCACATTACTTCTGATTCGTGATATTCAGGTAAGTCGAAATATGGACACAAGGAAAATATCAGTAGACAGACTTTTGACTCGATCAAGTTATTTCTTAGCTGCCATCTTTTGATCACTTGTGTTAATTCAGTGGCCAGTTCCTACGATTATTATCAATCAAAGACGAGCCATTTCCCATATCTGCTTCTTCACACACGACATTGATATAGCCTTATAGTTTTACTTGCAGGAATACTTTCACTGACCTTGAGATTGAGCAGTTCTTTTTCATTATTCTGATCCTTGCAGGCGAAGCGCCTTCCATGTAGAGAGGCTATGGTAACCCAATCTAACAGAGGCAGCTTGTCACTAGGTTCTTGGATTGGAGAGATGCAACAAGCTTCTGATAAATCAGTGATAATTAGTGAAATTCTGGATCCAAGGACTAAGAATTTATTATCCATGTCAAAGATCAGTGATTATGTTCTGTCAAATGAGCTTGTTAGCATGGCTTTAGCCATGGTTGCAGAGGATCGACAGATAAATGATGTCTTGGAAGAGCTGTTCGCAGAAGAGGTACTCTTTCCCCTCTGATGAACTACTAAATATTGATCCTAGCCTCTTAATAACTAACACATGGTTTTGGTTGAACAGGGAAATGAATTGCATATAAGGCA
The DNA here is from genome assembly GCA_026122585.1 of Anacardium occidentale. Classification (NCBI taxonomy): domain Eukaryota; kingdom Viridiplantae; phylum Streptophyta; class Magnoliopsida; order Sapindales; family Anacardiaceae; genus Anacardium; species Anacardium occidentale. The sequence goes on from JAJEJH010000029.1 coordinate 66,354, forward strand.
AGCAGATCTCTACCTACGTGAAGGTGAAGAATTGAGTTTCTATGAAATATTATTACGAGCTCGAAAGAGGAGAGAGATCATTATTGGTTATCGTTTAGCCAATGCCGAGAGAGCTCTCATCAATCCACCTTCCAAAAATGAGACAAAGAGGTGGTCTCTGAAAGATGTCTTTGTGGTAATTGCAGAGAAGGAATAAACCCTTCTGCAACTGTTGAATGCTCAAGCACCCTGCACTGAATCATAATTGAAAGAACGACAAATCATCAGCTCAATCCATCGTGATCACTTACACCAGAAATCAACCTCAAAAGCATCGGAATACAGCCTTTTTTTTTTTTTTTTCCTAATTTCGTAATAGCATATCCCGCCTGCAAAACGAGTCAAGTAATTCTTGAGTTTATAGAAACCGGCCCTCCCAACCTTTCAGATTGTTGGATGATATTCAACAGATGAATATTGTTGCCTGCATATCGTGTTTATAGAAAAAAATGGAATGTACAGATGCAAAATCCATTTCATATTGTATCCTGCTCGTAAAATATACGACTAGCTTGGAAGTTCTGAGTTCAATATATGCTAGCCATTTTTGTTTATGATTGTTTGCGCAAAGATTGAACTTCTTCTATCACAAATCTTGAAAATATATGAAGTATGGCATTATTTTTCTATTTCTAATCAGATCATGCATAAACTATAAAGCCTCTCTGCATGGGATTTCAGCAATGTTTCCATTGGTTTATCCAAGTTTGAAGCTTCCTCGAAAGTACATCTTCACTTTCCATTGCTTCTATAACACTGGAATAAATTCTTCTTGAGAAGTTCATTTAAGCATAGATAACAGTTGATGTCAATTACGGGTGGAGTCAAGCCAAATTGAACCCAAACAAGGACCAATTTGAATTTGATTTGGATCTAGAATGGCTAGTTCAAACTCAGCTTGAAGGAGTTGTTATAGATAAATAAGAAACATTAGAGAAGAAGAAGAATATCATAGACAAGGTGAGCTTTGGTTTCGCTGTTAATCTCGAGCTAATTCTTGCACTTTAACATTTCTTCAATTCACTCTAGTAAATTTTACTACAGTAACATTTTTCTAAACATTCATGTTACTGTCATGTCAACCCAAACACAACCTGATTTAGTTTTGAATCGTGTTAGGTTGATCCGACATAAATTTCTTGTCAAGAAAGCTCAATCCTGACCCAATTTTTTTTTTTTTTTTTCATGTCATGTTATATTAGGTAAGGGGTTATGTTGAAAATTACCAGCTCTAAAACTGAACTTTCTTCAAAGCTCAACTCATTAGAGCTAAACACTAAATTGAGTTTGAGCTAACTCAACTCGAATCTACTCCCAAATGTCAAGATTAGATGAACCAAAAGGAATGAATCAAGATTTGAACCAGAAGGAATGAATCAAGATTATTCATATAAGTTTTACAACATAATAGAAACTTTCTATAATATGAGTTACTACTGATACTGGATGTGTTTGCTATAATGGATGAAGATGGATAGTTATCAAAACTACTTTATCCTAGTCCAATGGCAATGGACTACCCTGACATGATACTGTAACATCGTATGGTGACCTGGCACCATAAGGTCTATAGTTAGAACTGAGCATCATACTCGTCAACAACAGAACCCAACTAGCTATGAAACAAAATGAGTACTATGATGTATGGTCACGACTAGAATCATTGATTCCAGGAAATATACAAGACTGAGCTTTATTGATCTAGTAAAAGAATACAAAATTGATTCTTCAGGTTTGTCAAAAGGTTAGTCTCAAAATAGAATTATATATTTACTGAGGATCAGCCATTCAAGTTAACTAGGATTCAACCAAAGTACAACTCAGCCAAGCTCTCACATTAAGACATGAGGTAAGCTTCAAGGAGTCTGAAGAACTCACCTTCTACACTTCAGAGAGGTCCACTTTCTCGTTCATTTGGGCCACTGGTTCAGCAGATGGACCTTGGGTTCCTTCAGAATCAGACGGTTGAGATTCATGCTTGGCTGCAGCCTGCAACACGCGGTTTTGAACATCTACGGATGAAGGCGATGTTGGTAGTTCAGGGCGGTTTGTTTCTATTTTTCCAGCAGCCCATGAAAACGCTTGACCTCCAAGTCTAATAGGAGTTAGCAGCAACCTTCAAAGATTGGAAGATAACAGAATTAATTGATAATTTAACACAATCATTTGAAGATATAGTATCAAAACAGTTTAGAATCATAGTCCTAAAATCTGGAGGCATTACTTGATATCTTCTTTAAAATCTTCAGCATCCTTGTATGAGGCAACCCGCCGATAAATAGTCTGGCAGAACAGGGAACCCAACAACAATGAATCAGAATAACTTGGCAATGTAGTATCCAGATATGAAAGTTGAAAACGATAATTAATAAGAAACAAAATTTGACCCGAGTAATTAATATAGAGGAGAGTACTATACCTGACTAAGGCCAATAACACCAATAAATTGCAAAGTTTTCTCCCACTCTGAGATAAAATTATTTACAGTCAGTTACACAGTATGAGCACAAAGAAAACTGAAAAATGGTTTCAAATTGCAAGCCTTACTGATGATACAAATGCATTGTGCCCCATCCAACCCTCTACTCAATAAAGAAGAAATAAATACATTTGGGGGGGAATGCTGCATTCTTAACTAATTAAATACTAGATTATCTTAGTCAAGACAGCTGCATATGGATATACAAGCTATTGAACATTTGACTAGGGCTGCAATTGAGCTAAGTTGAGTATATTTGGGATCGAGCTCAGCTCGGTTGAGCTTATGCAAGGCTTGAGTTAAATGAGCTCGGAAGTTTGTGGCTTGAGTTCAAGATAGCAGCTACTAACTCAAGTTTGGCTAAAAAAATTACAATTAAACTCCTTAACTTATATGTTTATCAATTACCTTTTTATTCAATGTCATGAATAAGATTTTAGGGGTATATGTGTAAAATCTTAAACTTTTAGGATTTTATTGATATTATACTTGAGCAAAGAAACAATGAACTTGAGCTCAACTCAATAATAGTCAAGTCGAGCCTAGCTTAACAAGCCAAGCTATGAGCCATGAACTACTCATGAGCGGCTTGACTCATTTGCAATCTTATGATCAGTGTAGACATGCCTGAAAATCTTTTCCATCCTAGTATTTCTATTCTTCCCTCAAAATAGATTCAAAATGCTCCAATTATTCACAAGATATCACTGTCCAGCTCAAATCTTGCTTTCAGACAGTGATGGCTTGGTAACATACTCCATGCAAGCAACACTGAAAATTGGAAAGAAATTTGTTTATAACATTGGTTGGCAACACAAACAGATGCATGCCAACATCCATGTTGTTTTCATTTGTAGTCAACCATAGTGCCATCAAATTTCCAGGGTTCAAACTTACGAATTCAGGGCCTAATGATAAAGAAAGTCAATTCATATAAGGTCAGACGATACCGCTTCAAAAGCAGTTGGATACGGCCTGTCCCATTGGTAAAGATATAGAAACCACAGTTCAATGAGGAAACATTCCAATCCACTGAATCTCTTATCAATCCTGAATATAATTGACAAATCTGAAGAAAGAAATTATACACACCTAGTAGGGCATATAATGATGCAACAGCTCCCTGCCCATAAGATACATGCATTTATTAGTGAAAGATACACTTAAAAATTGCAACCACAACCCAGTAATTATTTCCCTATTATGTATTTGCGACTGCGTTTGAACCAGATAACTATCATCTAAGAATTGATCAACAAATGACCAAGAATGAAGAGACTGGTGAATCAAAAGATAGATCTTCCAGGAATTAAAGTTATGTCAGTACATATCTCAACTATAGAATAAGAAAAATCAAATTTAAGGACGCATTATAAAGATGGTTCTAGTTGGAGAATCAAATGAACCAAACACAATAAATAATTACAAATAATTACAAATTTAAGGTAAATACAAATGTAAATTGAGTCTTACCACACCAAACCCAAGAAGTTTCAATGGAGAAGGCTTGATATTTTCTAGGATTGCCTCGGCATCCTGAATTGATCAGGTAAAATGTATCTTACATAAAATAACTCATGCAAGTTAAGTAAGAACATTTCTAAATTTTAACAACATTAAAAAATAAATAAATAATGCCTGTATAATAAATACCTCATTGAGTATGGTCAATGCCGTCTCAACTTTCAGCTCCTTAATCCGAAGACCCTCTTTTATCCAAGACTGAAAACCGCCTTGGACCAAGTATGGTCTCTGTCATAAGATCACCATCAAACAATCAGTAGATAAAGTAGTTTTTGATGACAAATAGCTTAGTTTGCAAATGGATTCAGGACATAACACATTCAATAAAAACAAATATAATAATTTTTTTGAGCCAGATTATATAGATATTAAGCAGTCTGAACTTAAATTTCTACTAGTATTTAAGTGTTAAGAATTCCAGTTACAAGCTAAATATGTAATTTAGTCAAGCACAATAAGTACAGTTCTTGATGTTTTACTGTGGGCAACTAAAGTTGATTAAATTGATTTCATCTATTGCCACCTTGCATGGATTTGGATTCACATTTTCAAGCTTAAGTCAGCACTATCTTTGTGCTTAACCAAAACTTACTTCAATAGAGCATATTATAAGGAGTTGTTTTAACTAAAGATCTGGCTATAACGATTCTGAAAAAAGAATTGTTTATGCCATCTTCCAGCTCCCTAACTCATGAGATGGGCATGAGAATGTCAAATTGTCAGAATATTATGGATTATATAATTTATTTTGCTTTTTTTTTTCCTTTTCTTTTCTCTTGTCTTTTTGGGTCCAATATTAATGTTTTCCAATTGTACACAAGGAAATCAAGTTTTATCAATACTTGCCTTAACTCCAAGTTTTCTCAATGACCTTGCAATGCCTTTGGAACGAGAACCATCAACATCCATTACTATAACCTTGGACCTGTCCTACAGGTTGTAGAAAAAGAACACTAAGAAACACCATTTCCATAGCCAAGAGAGGTTAATCACTAGTACATGATATACATGGACCTTATAGCAAATAAGGCAGGCCTATTCTACTCAGAGATGAGCCATCTAAAAGCATTAAAACTACCATACCTGAATAATTTTCAAGTTAGAAATGACAGCAGCAGTTAATGAGTCATCAAGCTCTCTTCCACCTCTCAACACTTTCCTCACAGTGCCATCAACCTGAATATAGACAAGGAATCTTGACATGAAGTTGCAAAAATAAATAAGAAAGAGATAAAATCCACAAGTTCATAGCCCTTTCCACAAAGCATTTTTAGCAATTTGAGTCAGCTCCAAGACAACAGAAGTTTCAATTCCATCGGCAAAATAACTTTTAACAGCTCAAGTACCACCTTTTATAACATTACAAAACTTAAAATAAAACTGTCTTGTGTAAACCAACCTCAGGTAAATACACACTCGCATAGCGATATCGAGCTGCCCGTCTAAGATCAGGAATGCCATCTCTTTCTTTCATAACCTACAGAAGATCCAATTCTAACATCAAGACTACAGCAAATTTGAAAAATGAGAAATGAAAGTAGTTTTAACCTTTGAACAAAAACCATAAATCAATCATACATCTGAATAAGAGAGTTGAAAACAGTAGAAGCCCTTAGTAAAATTGAAAAAAACCATAAGAATATCTTTACTGTTTTTTCCTCTTTGAAGGAGCATCAAAACTTTCATTTATTTAACTAATAAAAGGCCTAAAAGATTTACAATCTCTTGCCTCAGGCCGGACATCAATCAGAACAGCATTCTCCTCTCCTGTCAAAAGCTCAAAAGTTGACTTAGGAGATAAATCTCCCGAGTAACCACTATATGTCCACACCCAATAAAAACCCCTGCACAAATCTGATAGAAGACATAAATTTCACATGCCAAATGTTTCATGTTTCCTGATTGTGAATGGTTAAAAGCAATCATTGACGAACAAAAGGACATCCATACCACAAAGTAACAGAGCTACCAAGGAAAAGAAAAAATGGAACAATAGGATCAGTCGAATCCAAGCCAATACTTCTTTCCAATCCCTCAACAGCAATGGAAACCTGTTTGCAGTGCACTGAAATTAGGTGCTCTTAATGGAGTACAAGCTCAAAATGCCCAAGATTGACTAAAAGGATCTCCATGTAAAATGTGATGACTGATGGCACCAACAACAAAAAAGCTCTAACTGTTAACCAATTTGAGATTTATATTCCTTCAGAACCAAACATTAATTTTTCAATAGAACTCAAAAGGTCAGATGGTGATTCTACTGATGCAGATTTCTTACTAAAAAGATGACCAAAGAAGCCCCCCTATTATTCATCCAAATATATCATGCCATGAAAGTGACATGCATCCTGAACATAACATACCTGCTGAAAAGCTGACCCAAGGGGTCTCAAGATTTCACTTGCTTTCTCTTCTGACAAATTAACAGCATCCCTGATCTCTGGAGGAAGCATTTCCTTAGTGGTTCCATAATAGTAGACAACAAAAGAAGCCCCATTTGCTATGGAATCTTCCAATGCAACAATTGTGCGTCTCAACACATCAATGGCAACAACAATTGCTTTACTTGGGGCTTCAGTCAAGTTAGTTGAAAAACCTGTCAATTTATTGCCAGCTAAGTTTCCCGTTTGATCTACAGATGAAAACACCCCACCAAGAGCATTATCAACTACTTCCAAAGCACCTTTTTTGACAGATGTTATTGATGAAGTTATTGTATCTAGCGCATTTTTCACAGCATTTTCTCCTTTATTTATTGAAGAATTGAAGGTTTCACTAGTCTGAGCAAGAAAATCCTCGAAACTGTTTTTTACATTGGATATCGAATTACTATCCATATCCAGGGAATCCGATAGTGGGGCAGGATTCTCAGGTGTCAATTCAATAGGTGACATAGTTTCAGGTTCCACTGGTCCCATCAACTTGTCTGCATTTTCAGTCATCTGGTCTGCAAAGTCCTTGAGTCCCTCTTCCACAGCAGGTACACCAGAAGCGTCTATGTATCTAAGCTCTCCACTTTCCATAGGTTGCCGCTCATTTATTGCTCCAACCGAAGAACTCCAGACATTAGATGGCTTGCATTTATTGCCATCTAATTCGCTTGGACAGGAATTAATTAAATCTACAGGGACTGATTGAGTGTTTTCAACGAAACCAGTAAATAAAGGCTTTGTAGCTTGTGTTTTAAAGGAAATTCTCTGGAGATGAATTCTATTTGTCAAGCCCAAATCAGTGCCATCTTCCACAAAACATCTGGAATCAAAATCCTTCTTAAATGGAGAACAGGGCCGCAAACCTCCATGGAAAGACATCTGCAGGTTTTGTGGATTAATCTATAAAGTCTTACTAGTTAAACAAGAAAAAGATGCAAAACAAGCATGCATATGCCATCCAATTTTGGTAGAGATGAAGTCATTTCATTCACTTTCCATGGCACCAAAAGTGTCAAAATTTTCCTCAAGAGAGGAAATTATTCTCTTGCATAGGTAGATCTTCGACTCTGACGTAATTTCATTTTTTACCAGAAGTCTCAGTTAAGAAACTTGAAATCTACCACCATGATACATATTTACTCAATGAACAAAGAAGAATTATTCATAATCAACCAGGCAACAATGACCCACAACATCATTGTAGATTGACTTCATAAATTATAACTATGAGAATCAATGTGAAGCAATATGTATTCCAGATATTAGCAATATCTCTCCAAGTGATCAACTTGCTCTTGAAAGACGTGAAACATTTTCTACAAGAACCAAGATTAATTTAAAACTTAGTCCTCAAAAATCAACAATTATCACTAGTATGATACACAAGTTTAACCAATAAAATTTCCTTCTTCATTAACTAAATAACCAACTAAATAATAATGTCACTGAATTACTTATGTGATATCAAGTCTCAACCTAATAGAAACAATGGAAATCATGCGAGCTTTAAACTCTCTATATTTGTAAACTCTCCTCGCATTTGTTACAAAATTAATCAACTGCAAGATTCAAATAAAAGTTAATCATCATTGAGTGTAAATTCCTAAATCTTACCAATGAATGTGATGAACAACTTGAGGTGGCTGAGCAAACAGGCAACATCATCATTTCAACACAAGATCAGGCCCAAAAGATTCACAGAACTCTCATATCTGCCCAGCAAAGTCATTTCAATAATATGTAAATGTCAATTTTTTGTGAACAATAATATATTTGTAAGATTTAGAATCATTAACAAATCATTTTGTAATCAGATAACAACTAATAATGCTATAAATGTCGTGCTTCTCATTAACAATTATGTGGTCAATTACCATTATTATTAAAGTGAGCTAATCAAACTCAACCCAAACGAAAGAGAAGAAGGTTACACTTTTCACCTGTATGTCTAAGAACTCAATTCTCTAATGCAATTAAACACGCAAATTTCAGCATTATTCAACAAACTAACACAAATCATTTGAGTTCAATGCAAAAGAATCATATGCCATCTGGGTATCTTGGAATTCATTTATAACCAGAAGCTCACAACCGTGAACAGTGCATCTAAAATCTCCATCTTTAGAGCAAGCTAACATGCAGATTTTCACCTAACTATAAATAAACTGACAAAACCCATTTGAATTCATCATAAGAAGCAAACTTTTTTTCGCCGGTGTATCTTAAAACTCAATCTTTACAAGTAAACATACAAATTTTTGCATAACTGTAAAAACTAACCCAACCCATTTGAATTCAGTACTAAAGGATCAAAACTGCATCTGGGTATCTCAAATTTCTCTTGCAACAAGAAGCTTAGTGTTTCACCAATCTCTGAAACTCAATCTTAAATTAGCAAACATGCAGAATTTCATCTAACTAAAAAACTAGCACAACCCATTGGAATTCATCACAGGAGGACCAAAACTTGACCCAGGCATTTTAAAAGTCACTCAACAATACAATTAAACTGGCAAAATTACAGTAAAATTAGAGCATTTTGAGACGAAATTTATGTGTAATGCACTGCTCTTACTTGAACAAAATGATAATTTGAAGCCGAAAATGGATAATGGGATTATTTAGAAGAAGAATTTTGTAGTTTTATTTGTTCGTAAATATGACAAATAGGAGAAATCGTGTGGCTTGTCAAAGCCACCAGCTTCGTCATCCGGTTTGGCTTCTCTTTGCCTCTCGTTTGATTTTGTGGGGACAAAATTTGGATTTTTAGATTTCTGCAAGGAAAATTGATTAATTTAGGGAAATTAATTAAAATATCTTTTTTGAGTGGTTATACAATTTTATCAAAAATATATATATTTTTATACCATTTTATTATATTGATCAATTTAATACCAATTTTGTCTTTTTTTTTTAATTTTCTTTTAAAATTCAAAGTTTCTTTGAACTTTTAACATAAACTTTTGACTTAACAATATTTACAGCAAATTTCTATTATAATTATATTGAAAAGTTGAAGGTTTTGTTGTAACAAACACTTAACCAAAATAAATATGATTTTATTATATTATTTATATTCTATTTAAAGATCATGCTAGTGTACTATATAAGCATTTTTTATAAAAATCATGTTCACTCTTATAGATTTTATGTTATTGATTTAGCTATGACTCCCCCTAAATTAGACAACTTGTCTAATCTTTGATTTGCATTTATTTCATTTTGTATTGGTTGAATCTATGATTTTTGGAAAAGTTTAGTGGGCAAGATAAGTGGATAAACAAGCAAGGTAAGAGGGTAAGCGAGCAAGGTAAGCCGATAAACGTATAGCATTTTGTATAATAGGTAGAAGGGTGAAGGGTCAGTGGTCAAGGTAAACGGGTGAGCAAGTAAGGTAAGTTTGTAAGCATATGAGTCGGTAAATAAATCGGTTCAGAGGATAAAAGTAAATTCAATTTTTTAGAAAATTTCACATTCAAGGTTAATTAACCAAACATACATATATGTCTAATAATAGAGTTTCGTTATCATACAACAAGATAAGACAAGTAGTATTTTGTGTGTTTTATAGAGAGGCGACTAACCTAATGTGAAGACATGATCGGATACGAAGGTGGGGAGCAAAGCCTAAAAAAATGTTTGACTCATCAATTGGTTATGAAGGTTTGCTTGAGAAATTGAGCATTTGATTGTATATCGATTAAAAGTCTTATGATATCCACATTTAAAAAAATCATGGAAGTATATTGTCATATGTTCCTTATGACATTTGGGATAATTACAATTTTTATACAATAATGTTCTTATCAACTATAATAATAAAGGTATCTTTTATGTTTTTTTGGTTACTATGAATCCTACAATAGAGATAAGTAAAGTTCAATTTAATTTGAAATTAAAGTCAGAGACAATTCTTAACTTGAAGCTTGGACTAGTAGGATACCTCGGGTATACCACTCATAAATTTTTGGTTGTGTAACCTATGCTTTGATTGATTCACATAATCACAACAATTTTGATTGATTCTCATAAATCAACGATATAATTTATGTTTACGAAACTTATTAGGTAAACTTTAGTTTACCAAACGACATTTATGATTCAATTTCAAATAACTTATAAAGTTGTAGTATATATGACATGCACTGATTTGAAACCCATATCAAATTGGCAATTAGTGTCAATTCAATACGAGTCTCATTAAATCAAATTGATTTATGATTAAATTAAGTAAATAATGTCAAACTGTGGTTTAATCGTCCACTTAGATCAGTCTAATTGCTATATGGGTATCATTTTGATTGAGAAAATATTCGAACTAAGCTGGCATTGGTTTAAGTTGAACAATTTGAGCTTGAGATTCAGTCACCAAAAAGTTGTCAATAATTTATTATTATTATTTTTTGTTTCTTATACTAAATTAACATTGTATGACTTTGAAAAACATAAACAATACTGTATACATGTATTTTTTGTACCATATATGTATTTAGATGACATGTTATTATTTGATTGAATGTTAATTTTAATTTAATTTAAAATTATCAAATTATGTCTTAATTACATAATAATATATTATTTAAATACATATGTGTGGTTGCTCAAAAGTGTGTACAGATATTTTATTTTCTTGTATGTTTTATCGATTAAAAAATAATTTCTCTCAACAAGTGGGCTGGATTGTAATTCCCACCAAAAGGAACATGGGCTTGATTGTAAATTGAACATCCCATATTGGGCTTTGTCCTCTACTAGGCCCAAAGAAACCCAACTCAAGTCATTTTAATTTTTCTTAACACGTGGCTCATAAACAATGGAGACGCATTCCAAATCGCTAGACTCGATCGCACTATGTCAGCTCACTGGTTCTTTCTCTTTGTCCTCCCTCGTCTTGAATCTCCCGCATTTTAATTTCTCATATGGTCGACTCTTCGGTCAGGTCAATTAACGACCAAAATCTCCCCAATTTCTCGAGCCTTTGTGCTCCAATTTATTGTCCCTGTCGTTGCCAGATCGTAATTCGCGAGGTGGAAACTCTGTTTTCGATGCATTATGGAAGTGTTTCTGTGTTTTTGGAATCACAATTAATTTTTTTATTCTAGTTTCGTTTCAGATCTTAGAATCTCTGTGTTTTATCAGGTGATTGGACTTGAGACACGTGGCGTTTAAATTTGCGTGGAGTCTGGTTCACACGAGCTAATGGAAACACCTGGTGAGTTCATAATTTTTTGTCGTTAAGCGTTGTCGTTTTGGTGATTTATGAATGTTTGCAAAAAGCAAGATTTAGGTGTTTATAAGCGGAATTGTGAAACGGGTTGGATTTTGTGAGATGGGGTAAAAATGGGTTTTGTGTAAACTTGAGAGGAATTTTAATCTGGGATTTGTTGTTTTCCTTGTTTTAAATTGAAGTTTGATGAATATTGGTGTTACTATGTTGTTTGAAGTGGTGGAATCCGGTGCAGTTTTCAATTGTAATTGTTGTCTTTTAGTTATGTGAGGTGTTGGTTAAGTGGGTAGATTTGTGGTTTGCTTCAACGTGCAATGTTTAATTGCATGAAAAAAACATTGTGAAATGTAGTTTATTTGTTTTGGGGTCAAGTTTATGCTGGATTTAGGTGTTTATATATGGAAGTTTGAAAAAAAAAAAAAAAAAGGTTGAATTTTGTTTAATGAGGTTGAATTGGGGGCATGAGTAATTTGATGTTGATTTAGGAGGAATTTGATGACTTTCATGTTGTGAATAGAAGTTTCATGAATTTTGTTGTCAGTCTGTTGTTTGAAGTGGTGGGCTAAAGTCAAGTTTCAAGTGGTAATTATTATGTTTTAGTAACGTGAGTTGTTGGTTAAGTGCCTAGATGTGTGGTTTGCTTCAATTTGTGATGGTTACAGACATGGTGAAAGGCTATGAGTTTTATGCAGCATGAGGGAGTTCTTGGTTATTTGGGAAAAGTGTAAATTTCATGTTTGGGTGGTGATTGTGGAACTTGGAATCTCTTGTAGATGGTAAATGATTGGTTCACGCTTGTAATGCTTTAATTATGAGGTGTTGGTTAAGTGGTTAGATATGATGGTTTTATACATTGCATTATGTGATGTGAAGGATTTCTTGCATATCACGAAAAAAGTTGTTAATTGCTCTGCTTTGATGGTGAGTTTTGAATTTGTAGTAGAGGGTAGGTTATATAGATGTTAGCAGGGATCTTGCAGCTATCGTGCTTTTCTAAAAAAATTATTAATAAAGAACTGGATCTTCTTGCTTTTATGTGTTATCTTCAAGGTAAGAGTGTTAATGCATTTTTGCTGTGGTTTATGTTACAGTCAGTGGTTCAAAAGACTCATCTGTTATTGTTGCTACTCTGGATACTGGTGAAGTGTATATTATTGTCCGCTTGTATTCTAGGAGGGACACTCAGTTGATATATGTTGATCCAACAACCGGTGCACTTCGCTACCATGGGAAACGAGGTTATGATGTTTTTAGGTCAGAAGATGAAGCTTTGGATTACGTTACAAATGGATCACGATGGTCGTGCAAGGGTACAACTTATGGCAGGGTCATATTGGGTTATGCTGCCCTGGGAAGCTTTGGGATGCTTCTTATTGCTACAAGGTTAACTGCCAGCATTCCTGATCTGCCTGGTGGAGGATGTGTATATACAGTGTCAGAAAGCCAATGGATCAAAATACCACTTCAAAATCCTCAACCTCAGGGTAAAGGAGAAGTAAAGAATATTCAGGAGTTGACTGATTTGGAAATTGATGGGAAGCACTACTTTTGTGAGACAAGGGATATGACTAGACCCTTCCCTAGCCGTATGCCTTTTCAAAATCCTGATGAGGAATTTGTTTGGAATGGTTGGCTCTCAATGCCTTTTAAAAACATTGGGTTGCCACAGCATTGCGTCATTCTTCTGCAGGTTTTGCTTCATTCTTGCTATCTTCAATTTGTTGCTTATAGAAATTTTATAATTTTCCTATTCCCCCTCTAAAATTTCTCTTTAATGCTTGTTATAGACCTGCTACCACTATGTGTTGTTAGTTTTTTTTTCCTCTTTATATTTTCTGGTTATTATTATTAAATGAAAGATTGTATAAAGATAATAAGCTAGTGAAATTGATAATGCATTAACCATGTTCAGTTTATTTTAATCAAGAAACAAATACTTCTATTAAGGAGGAAGAATAATATTAGAATCAGGGTGGGTCATTAATACTATACCTGTGTTTGCCTCGATATAAGCCATTTCACCCATGGAGCTGTCTGTGAATATAATTGAATAGAAGTAATGGCATTACAAAATTGTTGTTATGCCATTTTGTTTTGAATTGTTCAACTTGATTAGGATATACATCTAAAAATACAAATATTGGGCTTCACGTTAGAAATGAATTTAATTCTTGTAGTTATCTCTCTTTACTGTTTTTAAAAGAGCTAGCACATTATACCCCATGCTGAGCCAATTTGGATATATCTTAATATAAATCTTAGAAAGTTAGATAGCTGCAGAGCAATCCCAGTAATAACTTTTTCTGGTTTGTTTGTGCTTTCTTTTGCTCATTACATATATGTGCCCTAAAGCTTATTATATCTGTGTGAATGCCACTCTCATTTATAGTTAATTCTTATTTGATATTTTATTTTCTTTATTTTTGGTGCAACAAACAAAGAAACTTCTATTACTTAAAGAAATGGTTGGAAGAGCAGAGTGATACCACCATAAACACAATGTGGAAATCATAGACCTTTTCAATCATCCTTTAATCCATTTCTTCCATCAATGGAGAAAATCTCAAAAGCATGTTTGGTTTAGAATTTCAATAAATTCTTTGTTTTTGAAAGATAGGGAAAGACTATAAATTTGATTGAAATGCTTTGAGTTGTCTCTGTTTTCTATAGTTTTTAATTTTGAAAATAATTTTTGGAATAATATATGGTACTCAATTTTACGTATTAAAAGTAATTGAATACAACTCACTTGTTTTAATTGTATCCTAGTTTTTGAAAATAAGCTGTAAAGCACAAATTAATCAGGTTCTTAGTGTCTAATAAGAAAATTATTTTAATTGTATATGTCCATGTTTTCACATTCTAATTTGGCTGTAATCTACCTTTAATAAGCGTATGATTTAATTATAATATGTTAATACTGCTTTCACTTGATATTAATGTATAGGGGTTTGCAGAATGTCGGAGTTTTGGAAGCTCGGGTCAGCTAGAAGGGGTTGTTGCTCTCATAGCTCGACGTAGTAGACTGCACCCTGGTACTAGGTACTTGGCTAGAGGGATAAATTCATGTTTTAGTACGGGTAAGATAATCTATTAAGATCTCTGGCCATGTACAGGGGTAAATTCTTTTTTGAATGATATTCTATGAAATGTTTGAGAATTTGCATGTCACAGGAAATGAAGTTGAGTGTGAGCAACTTGTATGGATTCCTAAAAGGTCTGGTCAGAGTGTTGCTTTTAATACATATATTTGGCGGCGGGGAACAATTCCAATATGGTGGGGTGCAGAATTGAAGATCACAGCTGCTGAAGCTGAAATTTATGTTTCAGATCGGGATCCATATAAAGGAAGTGCCCAGTATTATCAAAGGTTAAGTAATCGATATGATGCAAGAAAATTTGACGCAGCTGTTGGGGAAAATCAGAAGAAAAAACCTTTTGTTCCAATTGTTTGTATTAATTTGCTTAGAAATGCAGAAGGAAAGTCAGAATCCATTTTGGTTCATCATTTTGGGGAATCATTGAACTATGTCAGATCAAGTGGAAAGCTTCCTAATACACGAATTATTTTGATAAATTATGACTGGCATGCCAGTGTAAAATTGCAAGGTGAACAACTTACAATTGAAGGATTATGGAAACATTTAAGAGCACCCACTATGGCCATAGGGTTTTCTGAAGGGGATTATTTGCCTTCACGGCAACGACTTAATGATTGCAGAGGCGAAGTTATCTGCACTGATGACTTTGAAGGTGCCTATTGCTTAAGATCCCTTCAAAATGGAGTGATACGATTTAACTGTGCAGACTCACTGGACCGAACAAATGCTGCCAGTTATTTTGGTGCTCTCCAAGTTTTTGTGGAGCAATGTAGGCGGCTTGGGATCTCCCTTGATAGTGATTTAGCATTTGATTATCAATCAGCTAATAACTATGGTGGATATACTGCACCATTGCCACGAGGCTGGGAGAAAAGAACTGATTCAGTGACAGGCAAAACATATTATATTGATCACAACACTAGGACCACCACATGGATTCATCCATGTCCAGATAAACCTTGGAAGAGATTTGACATGACATTTGAGGAGTTCAAGAGGTCAACAATTTTATCACCTGTATCTCAGCTAGCAGATCTGTTTTTGCTCGCTGGTGATATCCATGCAACACTTTACACTGGATCTAAAGCTATGCATAGCCAAATTCTTAGCATATTCAATGATGAAGGAGGGAAGTTCAAACAGTTTTCTGCAGCACAGAATATGAAAATCACAATACAGAGAAGATATAATAATGCAGTTGTAGATAGCTCTCGTCAGAAGCAGTTGGAAATGTTTCTTGGAATGAGGCTTTTCAAGCATCTTCCATCTGTTACAGTTCAACCCCTAAATGTATGATTCTCTTAGAATTCTTTAGAATTAGCTATTTAAAGAGTCTTACTTGTTGGTGATTTCCACAGAAGATAGAGATGATATTACATTATAGAACTGTTGCTAAATTAGGCTTTTATAAGTTCGGCTTTTCAATTAAAATATTTAAAACAAACCTAATTTTAAGATCCCTTCATCATGTAATGCTGCTGTCAAATTTTTAGAAGTTACCCATTTAAGAATCTTTAGCTCAATTAACTATCTGTGACTATTTTGGATTCAATTTTTGAGTTTCAATGTAATTTGCTCCACCTTGAACTTTGAGTCATCTTCCTGAGGTAAAGTTTGTGAGAGGGAAATGCTTCCTCATAAAAGGATTTTGGCTTGGATTAAACCTACAGAATGTTCCTGAACAATCTTGGTGGTTCCTTTGAGCTATGAGGCTAAATTGATTTCTGAGATTATCCTTATTTCGTATACGACACCAGCTGTCATAGTTGATATTTGAGAAAAATTTTTAACGGAAATGCCTTGTTTATCTTTCAGGTTGCACAGCATTAAGTTAATGATGATTAGTTTCCAGGTCATGACATATGACTACTTGTTGCAAATCAATGACTTATTCATGCTAAACAAAGATATCCATGTTTGGGTGCATAAAACATATAAGTTGTAATACTTATTATTTTCTTTGAGCAATTTGGTGGACCATTACATGCCAAGCTGTTGGTTGCAGGTACCTTCTCGACCATCTGGTTTCTTCCTTAAGCCAGTTGCCAACATATATCCAGGTTCTGATGGTGGAACCAGTCTTCTGAGTTTCAAGAGAAAGGATATGATCTGGGTACATATAATTCTTTTCAATTACGGCTATTATATTGCAGCTGGGAAATGGTCTTTCTGATCAACTCCTTAATTGTTTTTCTCTTTCAACTTATTGCTAGCCTTATTGGATTGCATGGATTGTTTTTTTTTTTGCTGCAGGTTTGCCCACAAGCTGCAGATGTGGTTGAACTTTTCATCTATCTTGGTGAGCCTTGCCATGTCTGTCAGCTTCTTCTCACCATATCTCATGGTGCAGATGATTCAACATATCCATCAACCGTCGATGTGAGAACTGGCCGCCACTTGGACAGTCTTAAGCTGGTTTTGGAGGTTTGCACTGGCACTATTTTGCATCTTGCTCTTTGAAAATTTTCAAAATTTCTTCTCATTGTTTGATTTCATGTTAGTTAGAAGACTCTCTTTACAAGGAAGGATTGCTTGAGCCTTAAAATGTGTGTTAAATTTCTAACCTTGGAAAAATGGCAAGAACCTGTTGTTTAAAGATAATAGCAATTGCAAATAGTTTTTAAAATATAAGGTAGAGAATTTTATTTCAGTTTATAATAATTATCAATATAATATGGATTAGTCTCTATGGATTTGTGGTTAGACCACAATGTGAATGATTACTAGGCTGGTTCTGAATACATGCTATTCATATATGAATATGGACTGGACCTATTTTGGGTTTTATTTTGGCTGTAAATACAGATCATACGCTGAGTTTTTTGGGGGCAAGTTTACACTACGTGTGGCATACAACTTCTGGCAGTTTTAATTCCTGTCTTGGTTTTTGTTGACAGGGTGCTTCTATACCTCAGTGTGGAAATGGGACAAACCTTATAATACCCTTGCCAGGAGCAGTTAATTCTGAGGATATGGCTATTACTGGAGCTGGTGCACGACTCCATGATCAAGACACATCAATCCTTCCATTGTTGTATGATTTTGAAGAGCTTGAGGGAGAATTGGACTTCCTTACTCGTGTAGTGACACTTACTTTCTATCCCGCTGTTTCTGAAAGAAGCTCCATGACTTTCGGCGAGGTAGAGATTTTTCTTTGGAAATATTTTAGTTGATGTGCCCCTTACAGTCTAATAAGTACATCAGTTAAGCATCTGGGGATTGGGTTTACTATTGATGCTGCTGTTAGATAACTCAATTATAAAATTTGTAACAGATAGAGATACTTGGAGTTTCTCTTCCTTGGAGAGGAGTGTTTTCTCAGGAAGGCCCCAGTTCGGGACTAATTGAGCTTGGCCAAAAAATTCAAAAACAACCCAATTCATTGTTGCCAAGTTCAGATATGAATCCATTTGTTGACACATCCCTATCCAATGAAAAATTGTCAACATCGATCCGGCAAAATGCTCCTGCCAATCCCTGGGCAGACCTTTTGACTGGAGGGGACACGTTTTCTGATCCTGTTTTGGAGCCCGTTACAGGAAATGTTGTCCATGTGGAGAATGACTTGCTTGATTTCCTGGACCAAGCTGTTGTTGAGTATCATGGTGCAGAGACTGATCATAAATCCTCTTCAAAACAGGGTGAAAGACATCAAGATAGTGGCGCCCAGCAGTACATGCATTGTTTGAAATCCCTTGCTGGGTCGAATATGGTATTATAAAACTCTTTGGTTGTTTTCTTAAGCCATTACATTATATTAGATTGATTTTTCATATAAAATGTATCGAAGCTTAAATATTGTTGTTTCTGAGCTTAAATACTGTTTACCCACATGCTTCTGAGCAAATTTGCAGGAACGAAAACTAGACTTCATAGAAGCTATGAAACTTGAAATTGAACGGCTGCAGCTGAATCTTTCAGCGGCTGAAAGGGATAGAGCTTTGTTGTCAATTGGAATTGATCCTGCCACTATAAATCCAAATGTTTTACTTGATGAATCTTACTTGGGAAGATTGTGCAGAGTATCGAAATCCCTTGCATTGCTTGGTCAAACTTCTCTGGAAGATAAACTTGTTGGTTCGATTGGTCTTGGCAATATTGACGATAATCTGGTAGACTTCTGGAATATTACTAAAATTGGGGAGAGCTGTGTTGGGGGTAAATGTGAGGTTCGTGCTGAAACTAGTGCACCTGCTTTTGCATCTTCTACAGTGTCATCTGTTGGAGCTTCACAATCGATTTTGTTGTGCTCTCAATGTGAAAGAAAGGTTTGTAAAGTTTGTTGCGCTGGAAGAGGAGCTCTTCTGTTCACAAATTATAACTCAAGGGAGGCTACCAATGGTGCATCCAGTCAAGGTGGATCAAGCCATGGTGCCCAATTTGATCCATCTACAATTCGTTCTGTAATACTGGATGGTGTTGTCTGTAAACAATGTTGCCATGAGATTGTGCTTGATGCATTGGTGTTGGACTATGTTCGGGTCTTGATTAGTTTGCGAAGATGTTACTGTGCAGACAATGCTGCATGTAAAGCTTTGAATGAGGTTGTAGGGTCCTCACTGAAGGATTACCTTGCTGAAAAGACTCTTCCGTCTGATAATGTTCAAGCTGTTAAAGCCTTACCTCAATTACTAGGTGGACAGGAATCACTTGCTGAATTTCCATTCGCAAGCTTTTTACACTCGGTATGGTCTTCACTTATGCTATATCTTTTGCAGTAACTGATTGGCTTTTGTCATATTGTTCTTTCTTAAATACAAGCTCTTAAATTGCTTGGTTGGCTTTCTCAGTATAACCAATCTCAAGTTCTGCCATTGTTAATGCACCATGGTGGTAATATCTGAATTTATGGTTGTTATTCTCAATGAATGCTCTCTATTTCTAGTGTATTGACTCTGTCTAGAGTCAGTGCACTGCTTCTGCACCAGTTGTAATATCACTTTAATGTGACATATTTTATCTTGTGTATTCCATCATCTTTGGGTTTGAGTAAAAGTTCCTGAAGGTGGTGGGGCTGAATTTGGTTGTCGAGGACTGCATCGAATTTCATAATTTCAAGTTTGAGTGCTGTGAACCTGATTGATTTCTGTTTGGCTTAAAATATTTCAAAAGTATCTTGATTAGCACGATTATCTGGTCAAGGGGGTAGATTTCTACAATAATCTCCAGTTTGAATGTGGGAACACAAGAAAATTTAAGGTTCCCTGGGTTTCAAAAGATAAAAAATAACGTGTTAGAGAGAATCATTCATGTTATGTTTTCTTGATGTTAGAAAGTGATTGGTGAGACTTGGCTCTGTTAATACCTGCAGCGGACTGATTTTAGTTGGACAAGGAATCTTGGGGTATATTAAGACTTGTTTTAGAATATTTAATGCATGCATATGACAGTGGTAATATCAAGTTTTCCTTTCTCAGGTGAAAAATCATTGACTCTTATCCTGATTAGATTTTCTGGAAGCACTTTTTAGAACTTATGGTTCACAGAATCTATTACAATTTTGTTCACTGTATCAATGAAAACTTGTGTGGTGTAATTTTTCAATCGAGTTGAGACATTTCTTGTAAAGTTGAGTGGGTATTTTATGTCATTGTAATCTTCAGAGTTGGTTGTAGAGTGTACCTTAAAAAGTGTGAAAATCTTGTTTCTAGTGTAAGCTATCATGTGATGTTGTATATTCTGTTTGCTGCTAGAATTTGTACACATAATCTACAGAGTTTGAATTTTTGTAATCCTGAGATGGTTTTATATATTTTACATTTCTTGGTGACTTTGTAGGTTGAAACAGCAACAGATTCAGCACCATTTTTGTCACTCCTTACTCCACTGGATTCTGGATCACGCCACTCATACTGGAAAGCTCCTCCTAATGCTACATCTGCTGAATTTGCTATTGTTCTTGGTACTCTCTCGGATGTTAGTGGGGTTATCTTGCTTGTTAGTCCTTGTGGCTATTCTGTTGCTGACACTCCCAGTGTAAGGGCATCTATCTATTTATTTTCTTTCTATTCGATGAAACTTGGTAAAAGTCTAGTGACTGTTGCTCTATATCAGAGGATGAGTGTCACATTTACTGATAAAGTGAGGAGATATTTGGAAAATCCTCTGAGACATATTGACCAGAGAAACATTGGTGAAAGATTTTGTATTTGTAAATAATCACAAGCTAACCCTAAAGTTAAATTATGAGTTGTAGTCATAAAACATTTTTGGTGAGATCTGGGTTAATATCTGAGACACAAAGCTCATAAATATGGTCAAAGAATAATACTATATGTACAAATATTTCTTATTAACTTATTCATATAAATTGATATGACAACATGTGATTAGGTGATTTTAAAGTAAGAGAACGTATACAAATACATTACTCAATCATATGTTGTCATTTCAGTTTGTATAGAAAAGTTAGTAAAAAATGTTTTTATATGTAGTTTTATTCATTTCAAACGGGGGAAGAAACCACAAGAATTTACCCTTGAAGGTTTTGAACCCCCTCACCTAACCTAGTCCAGCCATTCACTTTTAGAATTTCCAAATCCAAGGAACAATTTCTGAGTACCAGTTGTATTACTGTTACAATCTATAGTTAGCAAGTTGTGCATTATATTTGAGGTATTGTTATTGTAAGCCATTATTTCTTGTTTCTTCTTGGTAGTGACCTCTAGATTTTGTAGTTGTGCCGGGTTCATATTTTTTCTGTTGCAGGTACAAATTTGGGCCAGCAATAAAATACACAGAGAAGAAAAGTCATCCATGGGAAAGTGGGATGTCCAATCCCTGATTGCATCTTCTCCGGATTTATATGAACCAGAAAAGTCAGTTAGAGACAATAAATTGCCTAGGCATGTAAAGTTTACTTTCAGGAATCCTGTTAGGTGTCGCATTATTTGGATAACACTGCGCCTTCAGAGGCCTGGTTCAGCCTCTGTAAATTTTGAGAAAGACTTTAATCTTTTGTCGCTAGATGATAATGAAAACCCCTTTGCACAAATGAATCGACGAGCTTCTTTGGGAGGAGCAACTAAAAGTGAACCATGTCTTCATGCGAAACGAATTTTAATAGCCGGAAGCCCAGTGAAAGCAGAGATCGGACGGACATTGTCACAGAGCACAGACCAGATGAATTTTGGAAACTGGTTGGACCGACCTCCACAGCTGGGTAGATTCAAGGTATAGATGATGTTTTCATTTTTATTTCATTCAGGATTCCAGATCTCTGCTATTACGTTGCCACTCATGATCGTCATTTTTCCTTTCAGCTTCCAATCGAGGCTGAGCGCTTGATGGACAATGATCTTTTGTTGGAACAGTATATTCCTTCTGCTTCCCCCCTGCTTTGTGGATTCCGGTTAGACGCTTTCACTGCAATAAAGCCACGAGTAACCCATACGCCTTCTTCACGTATGGATATCTGGCATACATCAGTAACTTTCTTAGAAGACAGACACATTGCTCCAGCTGTTCTGTACATACAAGTCTCCGTCCTCCAGGATCCAAACAAAATGGTAACAATAGCGGAGCATCGCCTACCAGAGACTAAACCTGGAACACCAATGTACTTTGACTTCCCCCAACCAATCCAAACCCGCAGAATATCATTCAAACTTCTCGGAGATGTTACTGCATTTTCAGATGACCCTTCAGAACAGGATGATTCAGGTTTTCGAGCTCCACCGGTGGCAGCTGGACTATCACTCGGAAATAGAATCAAGTTATATTACTACTGTGATCCTAATGAACTTGGTAAATGGGCAAGCCTCTCCGCAGTCTGACCGTCAGTGAGAACGGTTTCTGGAATTGATCACCATCAATCCGTTTGTTGTTGTCAAGTTCATCTTATTGATTTCAATTTTTTGTTGTATAAAATTAAAATGTAGCAGTATCAAGTTCATTGATGATGCAGTATAATATATAATTTGTGTTGTATGAAAGTCATAAGAGCTTTTCTCTCTTCATAACTGGATGAATTTTGGAAAGAGCATCAACAGGTTTTTATTTTTTCATAATTTTTTCCAATGTATTACTGTTATGTACTAGTCAACCAGAGGAAATTATTTTTATACAACATAAATTTTTTATATTTATATTCATATTTAAATACTACAAATGTGAGGCGTTTAAATATTACATAAAGTTTGTATTGCTTAAAGATGTAAATTCGATTTGCTATCCCCGGCCTGTCCCTCCCTGTCAAAAAGGGCATTTCTTGATATAAGAACGATGGGGATAGAGACGAGAGGGATAAAGAACGAGATAAAAAGTATTTTTGGGTTCGTTCTTTCTTTAATTCAACGATTTTTGATATATTTTATAAACTTTTAATTTGAATCTTTTTGTTTTGTAGATGTCGTTGTGTTAGAAAATTGACTTGTCGGTTGTTCTCTAATTATTTTAATTAATTATCTGAAATTATATTTATTAGAAAATAAAATAAATTATTTGTGATATTTATTTGTAATATATTAAAATCTTATAAATATTAAAATATGACAGAGCAAGAGTATTGCAAATAAAATAGGCCCACCCGCGGCGAATCTGAACTTTAATAAAAGGATGAAAGACTAAACTACCCCTATCTTTAAAAAAACCCTAGAGACCATTTGCTAAATAAAATCGCAGCCGTTGATCTGATCATATCTTAGGTCACTCATGGTTGTAGGGTTTATATATCAATCTCCTTCGTTTCCCAAAGTCTCTAGCCGTGCCGTCTTCTTCTTTTTCTACTTCGTTCTCCCAATCCAACAGCTTCAGCAATGGTAAGATCCCTTACCGGTCTCTTTCTTTTGTTTTGTTTCTGTCTGTCTCCCAAGAAAGTGCTTAAAATGTTGGCTAATAAAGATTTGTTTGTGTACAATGGGTGTCTTCTGCTTTTTTTGCGGTTACTGAGTAAAATAATTCCGTTTCCATGCTGAAAAAATGGGTGTTTGTTCTTATGATTTGTACTTGGTTTTATTTCTGTTTGGTTTTCGAGTAAGTGCGGAAAACTATTCTGGGAAATATATTTGTTAAATTGATTTTTTTTGGTGATTAAATTGATGTATTTTAGCTTTTTTTTTTATTAAAAGGATCCTTTTTTAGGTGGTACGAAAGGTGTATCTTTTTCGTTGTGTTGTGTGCATGTTTCCTTTCTGAGTTTCTGTATGGTTCCCGAGAAAATGGGTTAGAATGTTAAAAGAAATTTTTGTATAAATGGGTTAATATTTGGTCTTTTTTATTAAAGCTATTTCTTTTGTGTTCAGGAGAGATGGGTATTTGTTGTTTTGTCATGTAGTAGTTATGTTATAGTAGAAGCTTGAAACGTTGTTGTTTTTGGTTTTGGCAGGCCTTTGTGAAGGCTCAGAAGAGCAGGGCCTACTTCAAAAGGTTCCAGGTCAAGTACAAGAGAAGGAGAGGTACTATATTGTTGTTGGTATATCTGTAGCTAGTTGTTTAGGACTTGTTATTTGGAATGTGAAACTTGTAATATGTATTATTGAAATGTGGAACTTTTATTATTTTAACAATATTATGATAGCTGTTGGTACTTGGAATAAGAATATTGAACTTGGAGTATGTGAAACTTATACTACTAGTTGTTTCCAATGTGAATTAAGACATGGGATGCAAATTTCTTCTCTTTTCTCCTTGCTTTTTTATTCTTTTCATTTTTTATTTTTCTGCTTTGTTGGTTTATCTGATCATGTGGAATTATATACAGAGGGGAAGACTGATTACAGGGCAAGGATCCGATTGATTAACCAGGACAAGAACAAGTACAACACTCCCAAGTATCGATTTGTTGTGCGATTTGTATCCTATGCTTATTGATTTAATTTTCAGTACTTTATTTTTTGGTTTTAGTATAATGGTTGTCTGGAAGTGGTTTGGGTGCTGTATGAGGTGTTATCAAAAGTCACATCAAAAGCCCTGTAGTTTATTTTTCTGAAGTGCTTACATTTTGGGGTCTAGGCTCACACTAATTTTTTCTTTATAATATCACTTAAGAGGAGCTATATTAATACACCTAACGATATGATAACTTTTCATGTTTTAGGCATTGCTAATATGTAATGTGATTAATACAATATTGGGTCAACTCAGTTTTTTTCTCATGTTTCATCCTTGACCATTTTTTAGACTAACAAGGATATTGTTGCACAAATAATATCAGCCAGCATTGTTGGTGATTCAGTTCTGGCTTCAGCATATGCCCACGAGTTGCCTCATTATGGGCTTGAAGTAGGTCTTACAAACTACGCAGCAGGTATCTTAACACTGGGTTGTTTGTTCTATTACGGAAAAATTCTGTCTCTCATAAAAGTTTTGACACTTGCTTTATTTTAAAATCTTGATCAGCTTATTGCACTGGACTTCTCTTGGCCCGCCGGGTCTTGAAAGAGCTTGAGATGGATGATGAGTATGAAGGAAATGTGGAGGTACTTATTATTTCTCTTGAATTCTGCGTGCCCAGTTGTATTAAATGTCAATCTGCTAAATTTCTGTTGTTGTGATTGAATTTCTAAATAAATTAAATTTCTTTACAGGCTACTGGAGAGGATTACTCTGTTGAACCAGGTGATAGCAGGAGGCCATTCCGTGCTCTTCTTGATGTTGGGCTGGTTAGAACTACAACTGGAAACCGTGTTTTTGGTGCTCTAAAGGTATTTAAATTGCTAACACCAAAGCTGTTACTAACTCTCATTTTTCTCATGGTTTTTGTTCATGTACCTGTCCATACTCAGTTTCACTACTACTGCTTGTCCCAAATATCGGAGATTATTCAATGAGATCTATAATTGTTGCTACTGGCATAGCAATTTTTGCTTGTGGAAACAAACTGAGTTTTTTCCTTTTCTGAGGACATTCTTAAATTGAACTAAGATTTTCTTAAATATGCAGTACGTGTTCATAGATTTACTTAACATGAATGCAGGGAGCTTTGGATGGTGGGCTTGACATTCCCCACAGTGACAAGAGATTTGCTGGCTTCTCAAAGGACAGTAAGCAGCTTGATGCTGAGGTCCACCGCAAGTATATCTATGGTGGTCATGTCGCTTCATACATGCGAGTATGGCTGAATTTAAAGGGATAATTTTAAGATCATTAAATTCTCTTTCATGGTGATTTATTAAATTTTAACTTTGTCGTCATCTAGGCTTTGAATGAAGATGAACCAGAGAAGTATCAGTCTCAGTTCAGTGAATACATCAAGAGAGGTATTGATGCAGATGACTTGGAGGCACTCTATAAGAAGGTCCATGCTGCCATTCGTGCAGATCCTACTGCCAAGAAATCAGACAAGCAGCCTCCTAAGGAGCACAAGAGGTAAAAGACCAACTGAATGTGGTGTTTTTATTAATCTTTCAGACCTGTTATTTTCTGTTGTTCTTAACATTAAAAAAATCTCATAACTAAGTTATTTTTGTTTGTATTACAGGTACAACTTGAAGAAACTCACATATGAGGAAAGGAAGGCTAAATTGATCGAAAGATTGCAAGCCCTCAACTCAGCTGCAGATGAGGACGACGACGAGGAGTGAAAAGCATGGCCTGATTTGAGCTAAATATTGTGACCAACTTATTTTAAGTTCTACCCATTTGCTTTCTTTCTGTAGAACCAAATTGTTTTCTTAAATTATTTTTGTTCTTATGTTGCATTTTTGCAGATTGGAGATTTCATGTTTAGATTATAACGAAGATTTTGGATATTTTTTAGCTTGATATGGAATGAATTTCAGTTTTGGTTTAGAAATCAAAGATCACTTCTTTTCCCTCGTTATTTTGACGCCTTTCATAACTTTTTTATGTGGGTTATTGAATCGGTGCTTTTACCTTGCCATATAATTGAAAATCAGTTTATTCTATAGATTATAATTATGTTCTGTTATTTTCAGTGAAAGAATACTCAGCAATTAATTAATTAATTTATTTATTAATATTCCTAGATTATATGGACATAAAAAATTATTTGGTGAGACGGGTGTTTTTAAATCTAGAATAGGGGTGTATTCCATTTGGAATGAGCTGATTTTGAGTTGGGTTGTTTTGTTTGTTTATTGGAATTACTATGAACTAGCTCAAATGAATATTATGCATTCAATTCAAGTTTGGAGCTGGCCTTAGTTTCAGCTCATTTTATCCGCAGCTAATTTTAGTAATATGAGTAGCTGAGATATGTTATAAGCTTCATTGTCAACGATAATATTCTAGTAATTATTTACCTGAAAAATCTATCTTATAATTTTTCCTCTACTCTTGTCTTGTTTATATCCGGCTTCTTGTCTAATTATATGCTAAATACAAGTGATTTTGACTTGAAATTTCGTATTCACATTGAGTTTGTGATGGATATTTGTACTTTTTAGGTAGCCTCTATAACATCCATGGCTTTATTGAATTTGCATTAATTTCCTAAAATTTCTCTCTTTTAATTATGTTAAATTTACTAGAAACTTTTTATTCTATATAAATTATAAGAGATCATGAAAATGTGAAGCAATTGGAAGATGGTAATGGCATCTTGGCATATTCAATAACACAAAGGGGTCCACAAAACTGGAACCTTATCCATCAAAGGCCAATGAAATCCCACTTTCATGTATACATCTAACTTTCCAAAGCTAAAAACACTATCCTATTACAATTTCCAGCCCTCCAAGCAAAACCCACATACCACAATTCCATCCTCAATAAAACAACATGGTCATTTTTTCATATCAATCAAAATCCCTAGAGAGATAAAGAGTCTCCTCATTACCATTACATCTTCATGGCACATTCACTAGCCACAACAAAACCCATAACCACAACAACAACACCCAAATCTTCCAAGAGGCCTACTTTGCACATTCCATCTTTAGGGTTTCGAGGGATTTGGGCTTGCCGTCAACCTTCTAAACAAGTATTGGATGATCATAAACTTATTCATAGAAGGTTTGTGTTTAGGGTTTACTATGTGTTTAATATTATATGGCTTCTTTGTTTAATGTGTGCATGAATTAGTTTAAATAGTATTAGTTTCTACTTGCTATATATATTTATAAAACTAGGTTTGCAATGTGGGCATGTTGACCATATTTATATAGTAAATGGATACATTTTGAAAATAGCATAAATTAATTGAATTAGAGTTGGATTTGAGTCCACTCCTAAATGAAGTCACAAATGATGTTTTTTTTTTTTCTTCTAGTAATTTTTCTATTTGATTTTATCTTTCAATCATCAAATTAAACTTGAGAGGAAAGAAAGGTTATGACTATTGCTGAATATTAACATATGGCCTTATTTTATCTATGATGTAGGGATGCGGCATTAGGCTTGGTAGGAGCAGCGTGGTTGAGTATCGGTGGTGGGAATGCGTCTGCCGCTGGCCGGAGGCCACCACCGCCTCCGAAGGAGGAGAAGAAAGACCCTAATGTAAGTGGTGTTCAAGCAAAGGTACTAGCTAGCAAGAAGAGGAAGGAGGCCATGAAACAATCTATTGCCAAACTAAGAGAGAAAGGAAAGGCTATAAATGAGCCTGCAAAGGAGCCACAAAATGATCCTGCAAAGGAAATTCTAAATGACTCTTCTGAATAGTGTCTTTCTTTTAGCCTTGAAATTGCCTTGTTATTTATCTCGTACAAAATTCATCCGTTATGCACAAAGTTTTGTAAAGTATTTAGTTATCGATTTGACTTGAATTGAAATTAAATAAAAGTTAATTTAAATTCAAGTTCGAGCTTTATTATTCAACTTAATCACAATAATACCAAAAAAAAAAAAAAAAGTAAATAATAACACTAAAAAATTAGATGAATCATATAAATAGAAGAAAAAAATTGTCAATAAGACGAACTCTGATGCCAATATTGATCTCGAATTGAACTTGAGTTTGATAAGTTGAAATTGTTTAAGCTTGAATTTAACTCATTTGATTTGAACAATGAGTCAAATTAGAATTGATTGGATTTGAGTCCACCTTTATATATAGTCGGATTGCATTTAACCTTTTGTATTTGGCATGAATTGCATTAAAAAGGATTGAACCTTAGTTGGTACGATTCAAGTCAAATATGTCAAGTCATCAATGATCATTTTCAGAGTTAAAAATTCAAAAAAATCTCAAGTTAAATATGTAATTTACCTATTTAATGCTGTCTTGCATAGATATGGATTCAAATCGAATTAAATTTGAGCTCGAGTTCAGCTCCCTTAAGCTCGAGCTTGACTTGCTAAGGTGAGTTGAGCTTGAGCTCAGCTTGACTTGACTTATTGATATTTTAAATATTTAAAATAATATCATTTTGATGTATATTAGATAAAATGATATCATTTTAATCAATTTAAACGATTTCATCTTTGCAAACTAAGCTCGTTGCAAGTTCGAGGTTAAACTTGATAACCCAAGTTTGCAAATTTTAGGCTTATTTGAATCAAACTTGAGTTTAATTTCAAATTAATTTGATTTGAGTTCAACCCAATCCTAAACCTTTTGGATTAAAAAATTACGACTTAAATTGCATGTTAAGAATTTAAGGGGTAATAGATAATTATTTTGAACCTTGGGTGGGGAAATTCATGCTAATAACTTAGCCGAAAATTATTTTTGAAATGAATATCTAAATAGTCCTCAAAGTTTTAATTTCTGTCAAAACCCCACCTTGTTTCACTCCTCTCTTACATGGCCCTCTGGCTCTGGCAGCTGGAGGCTGCACTGCAGTCGAACTGTTGTTATTAGTTCCGAGTTTGAAACCGAATTACAGTTAAAAAAAAGATCATCTGAAACAAAAGAAAAAAGAAAGAAGAAATTTCAAAAGCACTGAAATCATTGTCGTTTTCTGAAACGAAAATGATGGCAAAATGCTCTTTTCAATCTACTGACACCCCCCTCTTAAAGAGCCTCGATGGGCTTCGCCACCTCGCAGAAACACGCCGTTTCAAGGTAAACCCACTTCGTCAATTTAATTTCTCGGGGAAAATTTTAAATATTTTCCTTCCAAACGAATGGATGTAATAGTTTATGCAAATTTGTTCTTAAATTTTGTGGGTGAAATATTTGATATCGTGGCTGCTTACACTTTACAGTTATAATTTTTGAGAAGTTTCTGATATATTTCAAGAAGCAAGCTTTGGTTTTTAACTGAAGAATGTAGTCAAGCTTTTCAGAGGATGTTGGATGCAATTGTTTGAAAGTTGTATTCAATATTTGATGTAAATATCATTGTCTTTCATTGGTATATGCGTACTTGTGTTGTTTGTTTGTGCAGGCGTGGTTCTTGGATCAATTTGGGGTCCTTCATGATGGAAAACAACCTTATCCTGGTGCAATTTCTACATGTATGTATTCATATATGAATTTTTCGAGTATTCTTGTTTTAGCTGACATCAATATTAGAAAGAGTAATGCTACTACATATATAAATAGATGTCCTGATCGTGCAGTAGTGGCTCGACGAAGTGTATTAGCTTCATTGTTATGCTTCGTCCGATTTCATCACTTCACATTAGTTTTTATAAATTTCTTTGAACCTGTTATGTGTATTTTGGCACTATGGATGGTGAAGAGTAATGCTATAGATAGACTTTTTGTACAAACTTGTTTGTACATGCAGACGAGCAACTATGCAGTAGTGACACATCAAATATTTTTAGCTTTATTGTTAAGTACAATCATGTTATTTCACATCAATTTGGAGGAGATGATCAAAATTGGGCAGCCCTAAGCTCACAATTTTGATCTTCAAACACTCGCAAATTCATCCTTAATATCCAGCCTAAAGTATCCACCAAAATCATGCAGCATTCAAGCAATATTCACCCAAAATTCGACTAAATTCATGCTCCACTTTATACAACTCCAATCACAATATCAAGCCGCAATCAAACTCCAATATTTCAAACTTCAATCAACACACAACCAAGTAAGAGAGGTGGGAAGATGAAGGTCAAAAACACAACACAAATATTCTTAACTTGGATAAAAATGCAAGGAAGAGGTGGGAGAGCAAGAACACCCGAGGCCAGCCACTGTGGCAGGCTGAAGTGCCGCTGCGGTGAGCAACCAACATTGTCAACACAGAATAAAGCCGTGGCGGTGGCAGGGAATCTCGCCGAGGCGAGCCGCCTTGCTTACTTCTTCTTCTTGGCTTCTTCTCCCATTTTTTGTTTGGTTTGGCTTCCCTTCTTGTTACCTTTGAGTACACAGCTGAAACTTCATTCTTGTGCTTGGATTTGGAGTGTAACCACTTGATAAAGTGGACTCCAGGGGTGCATTGGATTTCTTCCTTGGTTAACTTGCTTCCTTGGTTGCATGGAACAATTTTTATCTTGCATGATTGGGCTTGGTGTTTTCTTGGTTGACTAGAATGGTTTGAGGACTCCTTGAGGCGCTTGAATGACAATTAGGAAGAACAAATGTGATATTTGTGGATGTTGATCCCAAATAGCTTGTCTCATTTGGAGTTTGATCTTGGTTGCTATTTTGGGAGAGATTTTTGATACCACCCTCCTTGTGATTCTCTTTTCTCAAATTAAGTGTTTTAGGGCTAGTTTGAGGGTTATCAAGCCATCCAAAATTGTAAGAGATTTAAGATTGGGGATCTCATGCTTGGAAGTATTTGCAAACATATCAGGAGAGCTTGTATATATGGTTATACATTTTATGGATACTGACAGTAGTTGTACAGCTTAAATTCTTGGGTTGTGAATTATTAGGTGGTGATAGTGATAGAGCTTTGATTGTTTCTGGTTATATGTTTCATAATAAGCTTTGGATCAGTCCTTTTAACGTTTAGCTTTAGATTTTTGGGCTAGATATCTTGACTACATAAATGATATGATAGTGTATTGTTTTTGAATTTCTCTTTTTGGGTGACAGTAGAAAAGCTAGCAACCACTGATGCAAAAATGGTGATCATAAGTAACTCTTCACGGCGTGCTTCAACTACGATGGAAAAAATGAAGAGCCTTGGATTTGATACTTCTCTATTTGCTGGAGTTATCACTAGTGGAGAATTAACACATCGGTACTTGCAAAGGTTGGATATTGCATCTTCTAAGACTAAAGATTATGAAATCATTTATTCTGTATATGAATTAATCATTTATTCTCTGTATGAATTAATATTTTGTATTTTTTAACTCTTCTGCGTAATTTAACGTTTGCTCTTGGTTTATTCGATCCCATATTCTTTTAACATGTATTTTATTATTGCATCAACTCTTAATTCAGTGTATTCATTTCATATCTCTTAGCATACACTTTAAATCAGCCTTTCTGATGGTTCAATTGACGGTGTTATTTTTTAATGGTGGAACTGCAGTCAGTGATTCATCTATTCCATGACTGGTGCTCATCAAATGACCATTTTTTTCTTGCAACTCTTCACATAGACTCTACTCTCCTATTATCTTGTTGTCCTTGTGTGTTTCCTATTATTATTTCGTCATTTCTCACTAAAATGTTATTTCAGCTTGTTGGTTTTTTTTAGTCATTTTATCCTCCCAATAACGTGTCTTGTTTCCTTTTTTTTTCCTCAATTTATTGTTTAGAGTTGTATAGTACATCTCATTTTTTCTTTTTTTGATGGATTATATTATAAATAGGAGAGATGATGCTTGGTTTGCAGCACTTGGAAGGTCTTGTATTCACATGACTTGGAGTGATCGGGGTGCTATATCCCTTGAGGTATGTTAAGTATCAAAGTTTAATGGCTTTTTTTTTTCTAGTTCTCTTGGCACTTCAATTAAATCCAATATCGTGTAACTACCTAGGATTCTCTCTTTCCTTGTTTGATTGATTTAAGGTGCCTGAAAATAAAAAAATTGAGGAGAATTAATTTTAAGATATGTTCTTACTATAAATCTTTGTTTCATGAATTAACCATTTTGAACTTGTTTAAATTGGCAATTATTAGAGACTTGAAACTCTCACTCCCGAGGGTAAAATAAAAACGTTCCCTTTTGGGAAATAAGTAAAGGTGCAACCTGGTTGTTAAGAATGTGCTTAAATTTAGACTGTCTAAACATGTTTAGGTTCTCTAGTCATTTATCATAAAAAAATAATCGTTGTAGCATTGTAATATGGTCTTTCCTGCTTTATATAGTTAATTCAAAATGCTCAAATTTTCTGAATTTGGGTTACTGTGATTTTTTGTATAACCACTTAATAGTCATTTCAATATACTCATAAAAATCTCAAAACATTTCTTCCTGTAGGGGCTCGGCCTTCAAGTCGTAGAGAATGTTGAAGAAGCTGAGTTTATTTTGGCCCATGGTACTGAAGCGTTGGGGCTCCCTTCTGGGGAGGCATGTCCTACTAGTCTTGAGGATCTCGAAAAAATATTGGAGCTTTGTGCAGCTAAGAAAATTCCAATGATTGTAGCCAATCCAGATTGTGTGACTGTTGAGGCTAGGGCTCTGCGTGTTATGCCTGGTAAATTCCATTATCTTTAGTACACCACATCATTGTGAAAGGAATATACCTTGCTCTGTGATGGCAGCGTTTACTCTGTTGTGACATTTTTAAACCTGTTGCCGGTGATTCTGTTCACGTTCTGGCCTGTTGCACAGGACTCGAAATTTCTCCATTTATAATTTGCAGATTTTGGAATTTTGTTGTTTCACCATTTGAGATGTAAATTTTATCGAACCTTTTAGGTACTTTGGCATTAAAATATGAAAAGCTTGGAGGTGAAGTGAGATGGATGGGCAAGCCTGATAAGGTGGCTCAATCTCTTAGTCTTGTTCTAATTAGTAAAATTATTCAGTTATTTATATTTTTTATGTACATCATCCTACATGTGCAGTTGACTTTGCTTTTTCACCTTTCTAATATTTCATCAGATAATATATAAATCAGCGATGAACATGGTTGGTGTTGATGCTAATGACTCTATTGCTGTGGGCGATTCCCTTCACCATGATATTAAGGGAGCCAATGTAGCTGGAATCCAGTCAGTATTTACCACTGGAGGAATCCATTCAAATGAACTTGGACTAAGCAGTTTCGGGGAGGTTGCAGATTTATCTTCTGTCCAAACTCTTTCATCTAAATATGATGCATATCCATCGTATGTGTTGCCAGCATTCATATGGTAATATATTATCAAGGTAAGTACGGCTTTAGTCACCATGTTTCCAAACTTGCTTGCCAGTAGTAAATGTCAGTTGATATCGACCACAATTTCCAGGTTTTGTCGACTCCTAAAGTCTTATTTTCATGTTTATTGTTGCCCTTTCAACTTTGAGATGACAGTTAACATCATTGCTATATCTCAATAGTTGTTCATTTTCAGGTATGCATGAGCAAATTCTTGTTCCCGATGGCGTAAAATTTTCTGGAATCAATAAGTACCGGTACTTGAAAGCTTTGGGAGATGAAAGCTCCAAATCGAGTTCGAGAACACTGGTATTCCAACCAACGTTTCTTTTACCTTTAAATGGTAACATCTTGATTCAATTTCTGGAACTCAGATAATATTTTGCTGTACTGTTGATGGCTTTCCTTCAATATTGGTTGATATTGATACCAAATGTTACATTTATGATGCATTACAAGTCTCTTGTTGTTTCATGATATTCTTCCTCAGCAAGTGATATGGAATGTTTATATATCCAATATTTCTCTTGTGCTTTGTCGAGAAAAGGTTTATCTAAAAATATTATAATAAACTTTGTATTTTAACTCGTGAACTCGAACAAGCGAATTATATACCCGTATCTTGTGAGATGTTAAGATTTAAAAGTGAATGATATTTTATAGGATAATTATGAAAGGCTCGTGATATTGTATTTGAATAGTTACTAGGGTTAAGAACAATAATTAGAATTGGATTTGATCATGGTTGAACTCAAATAAGGGTTAATTTAATATCAGCTCTAATCTAAATGGGGATGATTCAAAATTTCTTTAACTTAAGTTTGGTTCAATTTGTAAAATATGAGGTTTGAACCTGGTTTTTATGTAAATTGACTTTGAATTTGATTTGAGTTGTTTAAAATCAAATATTTAAATCAGTTTGAACTTATCTTGTTTATGAAGATGAGAACAATCATTGACTTGATGTCTGATTAAGTTCAATCTATTCAAGTTAGAACGTGATTCATTAGATCTGAATCATAAGTTAAACTTGAGTTATCAGTTATAACAATAATCTTTTTTAAGTATTATTTAAATAATAAAAATCTCTCGAGATAATAATATCTGAAAATATAGAACTATTATTTTTTAATTGAATAGATCGAATTTTGTTTTTTTCTTATTGAAAATATCGGGATTCAATTGCTTTTATTCCGTTTCTTTAATAGTAACTAAAAGTTTGGTTTTCTAAATAGAAAAATATGAGTTTTTTTATTTTATTTATATAAATTTTAAGTAATATATGAATAAATAATGTGAATCGACACATACGTTAAACTTTTTGTTGGACTTAAGTATGTAAAGACGAGGTAAAAAAATTTTAATTATTGAGCTCAAGATCGATGTTGAAGAGTTCATTTTCTTTTTATACAATTATTTTTTTAATGATTTTTTTTTTGTTTTATTATTTATTAATTTGAATGGATTGAATTTGAATCGATCATTTTTCGAAATCATATTGGATCCACACATATTTATGGCCATGGCCGACCAAAGAGGAGAAGTAAAAACGCAGCGTTTTGGTATAGAAGCAATAACTATTTAACATAAATCAGATAGCTTTAGATCTCTTTAGGCCCGAAAAACACAAAATTCACATAAACGAAAAGGACAAGAAAATACGAAAACAACGTCGAAATGGAGGGAGAGGGAGGAGGAGCTGCGGCCCAGCTGGCGGACACGGAGATGGCAGAGGCGCCATCAGACCCTCAGCAGCCACCTGCGGCTACTCAGGCGGCAGGGATCGAGAACATCCCGGCGACGTTGAGCCAGGGGGGACGATTTATTCAGTACAACATATTTGGGAACATATTTGAAGTGACTGCGAAGTATAAGCCACCTATTATGCCTATCGGGAAGGGTGCATACGGCATCGTTTGGTACTCTCTTACTGACTCACTTGTCTCAGTCTTGTGAAAGAGTTTTTTTAGCGCGTGGGTTTGTTTTGTTTCGGTGTGTTTTGATTAATGTGTGTGAGCTTTATATGGATTTTGATGATTTGTGAAGGTTGTGTTGTGGAGATTTTTTTGTAGTAAAATTTTATAATTTTTTGTTGGTGGGTGTAGATATTTTATTAAGGTATTTGGAGCTGTTACATGTTGAAGATAAGTTAAATGTGTTGCTATTTGCTTCATTATAAGCCAAGAAGAGGAAAAAAGATTATTTTTTAAAAGAAAAGAGTTATTAAAATTGAATTTTTATGTATTAGCTTTTAGAAGCAAGTAGTTTGATGGAAGTTACGCCTCTGTGTATGGGCTTTGTGGCCATTTCTTTGAAGAGAAAGAAAAATGCTAATATGAGCATTGAATTTGTCGAGTAGGTCAAGGAGCTCTGCTAGTTAGAATTGAAAATCTTTGATGAAAGGTAGGCTGTTTTAGGTGTGTCAGTGTGTGTAGTTTTGTTTATGGAGGGTATGTTTTCTTGCTCTTTTACTTGTTTGAGTTTTATTTTTGATGAGAGAGTTTGGAATGTTTTCCTCTTTTTTCTTTTTGTTAGGAAATATATTGAGTAATTTCTATTGGGTGTTTATTAGTTCGGCATTAAATTCGGAGACAAATGAGCATGTGGCAATAAAGAAG
This sequence comes from Anacardium occidentale, assembly GCA_026122585.1. Lineage (NCBI taxonomy): Eukaryota > Viridiplantae > Streptophyta > Magnoliopsida > Sapindales > Anacardiaceae > Anacardium > Anacardium occidentale. Next base: position 102,837 of record JAJEJH010000029.1, read on the forward strand.
ATAGCAAATGCGTTTGACAATAAGATTGATGCAAAGAGGACTCTTCGTGAGATCAAGTTGCTTCGACACATGGATCATGAAAACGTCAGTGAGTAATGATTGCTGATTATTCTTTTTTTTTTTTTTTTTTTTGGCTTAAGTGTAAGAAGCAATATATTGGATGAATGGTATTTTGATTTTACTTTTCTGTTACGAAGTTAAATGCCAGTGGACTTGTTTTTGTTTTAAGATTACAATATTGTAAAGCTTGTGTGGTTGAGATGGCTAGCTGTTTTGGAGGTTGCATGTGCTTATATTTTTATTTGCCCAAGATGTAAAATTGATAATATTTGTGGTTATTTTTCTTATTAAAAATAAAAGGATAGTATTTGCATGATCAAATGTACATCTAGCTAATTGTATAGGAATTTGGCGAACTTCTGTTAGCCATTAATTGGAGAAAAAAATATTTAACTGGTTGGATTCTGTTGGCAAGTGATTTTGGAGATCTGCTATTGAGAGTTTTTAGGAACTATGTGTTTAAAACAAGTATAGGCAGAAGAGATTTGACTTCTAGTCTGTTAGAAGCACTCAAGGATCAGTGTATGGAGTGGCATTAATGATGGGTTGGAGGCTTCTGTAGATGAGATATCTTTTATGATGAAAGATGGGAGAACATTGGTTTGCCATGTTATCTTTTGAGAAGAGAAGTCTTTGACGGCTAATTTTGCATGTTTGTGCACATTGTTGATGGTTTTTAGAGCTTCTTAGTTGTTTATATACATGTTTTGTTTGTGGAAATGGGAATGAACATGTATTACTCTATCATAATTGAGTGCTGATTAGGATTGAACTTATGTTTGAAAGTGTGCAAATATAAAGAGGATTATTGTATCTCTAACTCTCTCATTGTGAGAGGTTACTTACATGTGATTGGGTTGGTTGTGTTCTATATCAGCACATTATTACACCTTCATGGGTGTTAATCTTATACTGTAGTTTTAGTCAGAGGCAGAATGTGATTTCTAGATCCAGCAAAAGAATTAGATTACCATGCTATGGCTTAAAAGGCTCCAGCAGTTGCTACAAGGGATTGCTGAAAGTTGTGCTGTAATGAAATCCTTGAATTCTAAGAGGCATTAAAAATTGGATTTAAAGTCATGCTAGATATTTTTAGTATCCCTTGAAAATTATGGATTAGGTTGGTAAATATGCCGGATGTATTAGTGGTAAGTGTGTTTTTAAGGGTTTCACTTGCTTCGTAGGGCCTATTTTATCAATATTGAAAGTCTCAAATTTAGGCTTACGACAAGAGTTTCTATCTCCTTTTTGTCTTTTCCTTTTTTTTTTTCCAAATTTTTTTTCCTACATGCATTGCTGCTTTGGATCATTCTTGGCTGGGGCTATTTGTGCACAATAATGGGAAAAAGTTTGATTATTTGCTTCTTTAAGCATATGGCATATTGAGATATATGATTTTGATTTTTCTCCTTCCTAGAATATTAAAGAGTGCTTTTAGGAGTTGGATAGGAAATGTTTTTGAGTAAATAAATTGGTTAGTTGTTTTTTATTGTCTCTTCCTTGTGGGTTTTGAACTTCATTGCAGAGTGGAATAAAAGGGCTAGTGAAAGAGAAAGTCATCCACTCATTATATCAAATTTCTTTTTCTCTAAGATGATTGTAGTGGCTTTGACTTCTCCCTGGAGAGACTCTTTAATTTTGTGGAGTTCCAATACTTCATTCTTTTGTTTTTGATATTTTCTGATGTTGCCTTTTTCTCCTTTTTGGCTCCATGCTGTTGTAGGCCTTGTTTAGTCCTGGACCCTGGTTTTTGGTTTACAATCATCATGCATTTTATCATTATTCAATAAAAAAATAAAAATACATTTATTTATTACCCAAGTCACTTGCATTTTTTTTACAGGTTGTTGCAATAAGGGATATAATTCTTCCACCGCAAAGGGAATCATTTAATGATGTTTATATTGCATATGAGCTCATGGATACTGACTTGCATCAGATAATTCGGTCCAATCAAGCATTATCAGAGGAACACTGCCAGGTTTGAGTTTATAAATTATTTAATTTAGTGTATAACCTTTTTGAAAAAGACCGTGACACTAGTTCTCTTCCAAAATATTGAAGAAGTCCTATGCTTGAGGAACCTTGACTTGAGGAAACCCTTTTTTTACAGATAGATATGGTCTTGCTATTTGGCAGTAATTGCGTTAAACTGGCAGGTTAATTTGAATTTTATCACCCTTGATTAGGTGGTTTTTTCCAGATTTAGATATAGGTTGATGCATGATTGGTTGCCCAAAACGGTTATTTGTGTGTGTGCATAATTGGTTGCCCAAAAGGGTTATTTCTGTGTTTATGTACTTTGACCGGACAAATTTACTGTTTTTAGTTCCTAAGATTACACGTAGGCTATTGCTTGACTAGTTATTAAAAGAGGCCTACATGCTTTGCTCTGTCAAATAATAACTTATCTGGTTTGGGCTTGTTTTGACATAAACTTGGTAAATCGAATGTGCCACCCTTCGGTTCTATGTATTTCTTTTTAATGTTTATTTTCTTACAAGTTTATTATTTGTCAGCCTCATGTTAGAAATAACCAATTTGTTCTCGTTTTGCAGTATTTCCTGTATCAGATCCTCCGTGGGCTTAAATACATACATTCTGCGAATGTTCTGCACAGGGACTTAAAGCCTAGCAATCTCCTCTTGAACGCTAACTGTGACCTAAAAATATGTGATTTTGGATTAGCTCGTGTCACCTCTGAATCTGATTTTATGACAGAATATGTTGTTACAAGATGGTATCGTGCACCAGAGCTGCTCTTAAACTCTTCAGATTACACTACAGCTATTGATGTTTGGTCAGTTGGTTGTATTTTTATGGAATTGATGGATCGAAAGCCATTGTTTCCTGGCAGAGATCATGTGCATCAGCTTCGCTTGCTTATCGAGGTAAGTTATGATCAATTTCTTTGATTGTTATGTTCATGGCTTGAAGTATTGGTATTGTTGGATATGCCAATGAGCATATTGTAGAGTAAAAGACTAATGTCCTTGAAAAAATGAATGATGAAAATTCCTAGTAAAATTTGGGAACTTGTAAAGAAACTTTAAGAAGGATTACTTTATGCCTGTATAAATGCATTAACCATGGTATTTAGGCCCATTGAATCTTTCGAGATTGTAATCTCAAAGTTGCCTCTTATTTATTTTGCTTGAAGGAAATTTTCAAGTATATTAGGTTGAATGATGAACCTATAAGTCACAAGTGTGTTCAGATCCAATGATTTGTTCTAATGCTTTCACTTATAATAGAAGAAAAAATCCATCGGTTAACTTGGTGGTGTGAGCGTAAAGTTAATAAAGTCTGCTGGTGAAATATTGTTGCCTTTATGAAGTATGTACTAAAACTAGTCAAAATATTGTGGTATTTATATTGATACACCACTGAGAGAATTTGAACTTATAATCATAACTTGGCATTGTAACTGCATATATTTTAAAATGTTAAAATGGAGTAACCGCATTATATATACTTCTAGTTATCAGTACTGAAAAATCCCATTATCATACTATCAGCACCTGATATGTTTTATTCTGTCAGCTATTTGGACTAGTGAAATCCATACTTTTGTCTAATATTTGGTCTCAGCTTCATTACACTTTGGTTCTTGAATATCTTCACTAGTTGTTGCATGTCTGAATTTTTGCTTATAGGTACAGCCAGGGACTTTTGAAGTCCTTGATAAGTAATTTACATAGTTTGTTGTAGATTTCTGTGTTCATATGATTGAACAACATTTACACATTTCAGTTGATTGGTACTCCGTCGGAGGCTGACATAGAGTTCTTGAATGACAATGCCAAGAGATACATTCGGCAACTTCCTCGTTATAATCGACAGTCATTTACTGAAAAGTTTGCAAGTGTCCACCCTTTAGCTATTGATCTTGTTGAAAAGATGTTGACATTTGATCCGAGACAACGGATTACAGGTTTGTTAACTTTTGCAAGCTATTTAATCTGAGCTAGTAAAGCTAGCAGGCCAGTACAATGTTTTTTGGTTATTCCATGCTGCAATTTGTTTTCTTTCATTGACTGATCAGTTTGATTTCTGATCTGCAAGTAATTTCATTTGTCGCAGTTGAGGATGCACTTGCACATCCTTACCTTGCATCGCTGCATGACATAAGTGATGAGCCTGTCTGCATGAGTCCCTTCAGCTTTGACTTTGAGCAGCATGCGCTGACTGAGGGACAGATGAAGGAGCTGATTTATCAGGAGGCTCTTGCATTTAACCCCGAGTATCGGCATCAGTGAACAGCAATGAATCCCATGGTGGGTATTTGTTGTGGCTTTGATCGATATTGTTTCCACGTTTCTTTTTTTCATGTTTCTGCTTAATTGAGTTCTTCATGTAAATATGTCCCGTCCGAACCAGATGGCTATTGAGTTGAAATATTTGATTATGGGCTGGGTTCAGAGACCTAAACATTTGTAATGTTGTTGTACCAGCTGTCTCGCTTTTCCATTTGTTGTTCTATTGAATTGAGTCTACTTCTATTATCATTTGATTTCATCTCTGTCTGCACTGATGTCTTACCAGGGCTACAAACAAAGGCTGAGCTCAAGTTTGAGGTTGGTTGGGTTGGTAAGGTTGTGAGTTTATAGTGCAGTTTTAAGTAAAATATCAGAAAGTCCTTAAAAGCTTTAAATCTTGTGTTGGCACCTTTAAAATCTTATTATTTAGTTTTGAATATAAAAATAAATTGACACATAGATAAGTTATAGGGATTTGATATGGTTCATTAGTAGTAATTCTGAAAAAAAATTCCAACTCACTGGCCTAGAAAATAGAAAACAGAATTGGGAACTCAATTTGGAGATAGAAGGCCAAAATAAACATCATCATCATCACTGCATAGAGGATGAACAATTAAAACTCAAATTCGCTAGGCAATTCAATAAGAGATCCCATTCATCTCCTTTAGAAAGAAGGCTGTATTAAGTATACGACCATCTTCGAAAATCATGCTGTCAACTTTTCAAACTCCCAAAGAATCTGGAAAGTGGCACAGGACCACCAGCGTCTTTATCGTCACTGCTAGAGTGCTTGATTCTTGATTTGTGCTTCCTTTCTTTCTTTGATCTCTTTGACCTGGACTTCGATCTTCTTGATTCTCTTTCTTCACCATCACTAGAAGATTCTGAGGATGAACTTGAGGAGCTTGAATCAGAAGATCTGTGCCTTGAATGCTGAAACAAGAAATTTTACAAGAGAAGTTACACTCTTGAAATATATGTAAAGCAAATAGCTTATTTATCATGATTAGAAAACATGGCCAATCATCAAGTTATCTAATGGAGATTCTAAAATTCACTGACACTACAAAATTTGAAGCTTTTGATACATAGAGGTAAAGAAAATCCAAATACCAGCTACATGTTTATATTTCCTTTAAATGAGAAACAATAACAATTGAAAATGAAATCACATTCTGATGGTATGCCACCAAGATCAACGAAATTTACATACAAGGTATAACACAACAAAAGCAACCGCTAGAGATAAAGAAATTAAAGCACCAATAGAACCAGTTGGTCACTCTTGATGCCTCTAACCCAGTGGCACATCATCATTTCTCAAAACAAGTGAAATACCATGCTGCTTTGTTCACAGCCAAATTGAAATACTTCACTAAGTGGTTTATAGCAACCAAAACAGAGTTTGAACTTACCGTGAATTCATTTAGAGTTCCAAAAGCATGTCGTATGCTGACCTCGGGATAACAAATGCAATTCAAAGTCCGAACTTTTATACACTAGAATGCAATAACTCAAGCATGAACCACCTCTGTTTGTTGCATATAAGAAAAATTCTAACAATAAAAATTCAGGGAGATTCTTTGCACCTAACACTCAAACTGAAAGCACCTTATGGGCTGGTGCAGATATAACCAAAACTAGGGCAAGCCTGGACAGGGTACCCCAAGCACTTTCTTTTGTGGTAAGATCGCCTGTGATTACTCTTGCAAGACTGAATTATTTTGGCACAAGAATAAATTCTCTAATGTATTTTAACCATGAAAGACATTCAATTCATATAGCTGCCAAACTAATATAAAGCTCAGCATAATACAAATGTGAGAAAGAGCAATATCTTCCTAATACAAAGGACAAGGACTTCAGCACTTCAAATATGGGTTAACTGTCTGAAATTGAATTAAATTTTGGACTACACCTCTAATGAATGAAAATGTTTTATCTTATTAAACCAAGAAGTAACAAAGCCATTTCATCCAGGCAAGAGACAAAGGATTTCCTCAGTCCATTGATAAGAAAAAAACTAATTTTCAATTCAGTATCATTGCTTTCATGTAGCATTCAATTTAAATAACAAAATGCAAAGGCAACTCCAATCTAAATAAAGGGTTTGTTCCACATAATACGCACCTTTCTCTTTTTGCTGCCATGTTTCTTCAAATCTCTGTCCTTCCTGTCTACAAGAACACATATCACCATTAAAAATCCATTTAATAAAAAAAATGACCTCAATCCTTCCTATCTGCAGCGACTTTCAAGGTCTTGTATGCATACCTTTTTTATGACTAGATTTACTGCTAGAGTGGTTCCTTCCATGGGCCAGCTTGCGTGCCCTTTCAGCATCTAATTGAGCTCTGTACTCTCGCATCATTCTGTCAGTATCTGCTTCTAGTTCACCCTTTCTGATTTCATCTTCCTAGAAAATTAAAGTACAATAAGTGTGACAAACGTTTAATTTATTAATATACAAAAAACATGAATAGATTAAAGACAACAATGTCAAATAAACATATAAGAATCATTTATCAGTGCACAGTTAATATTGCAAGTTTGTGCCAAAATTAAGTCATTGAAAAGAAACAACTATTACTATGTTCACAAGCTCACCTTTTGCTTCTTTTTGAATTCTTCCCAGGTAACTGTGTGAGAAGTTTTAAGGCTGGCCAAACGAGCTGCATGCCACTCTGGTGAATGAAAAGACCCATCCACCTGTGAGGGGCCCATCAGAAATATTCCAGGAAAAAATAATCATCCATAATGCAGTTACATATTTAAGTTTACATCAGAATAGAACAAAGTATATCTCATCTAATTATGTAGTTAATGCGTTAATTTTATCAAACAATATAAATTCTCATAACCTACAGATTATTTTTTCATTCAATATTCCAAGCTTCACTATCACCATAAATTGAAAATTTAATACATATATAAAAAGGTGTATAATCTCCAAAGAATGCGAGTTCTAACATTCCCAATAAGATCAATCCTCACCCATAAATATCTCAAAATTAACAACAAAAATTTGCTTGTCTTTCCGATGAGCATTAAGCTCTTTCCTTTTCCCTCTTAGAACAAATTTTAAGAAGCATAATAGATCCAAAACATTACCAATCACGTGTTGTATATACTAAAATACAAGACCAAAACAAAATTTCTTACAATTCATACTTCCTCACTAATTTCACAAAAGATGTTACATATATGATGTTTTGTTACCTATAACTGAAATAACAGTACCGCGATTCCCCTTATTATAGTCTATCAATTTATATACACAATCCAAATAACATTTTAAAAGTTCTATCAGTTCAACAATTATATCACAGTAAAAGAAATTAACAATATCAATTCATAATAAAATCAACATGACAATAATATAAACTGACAACACTAGGTAAAAGACCTCAATAATTCCAAATACCCTTCTAAAAGATTATAAATTTATATATCCGATTCAAACACCCTTACAAAAGTTCAAAAATTTAGCAAATTTTAAATTTAAATTACATTTAAAGCTAAAAATAAAAGTAATACCACATAGCAAAAGCAACTAAAAAAATCAATAAAATAATAACAATAGTTAAAATTAAAAATAAGAAATTAGGTATTAAAGAGTAGTATGAAAGGGTACAGACCATGCCGTCCTCGATCTCTTCCGGCGCAGCTGAACTGGAGCCGAGGCGAGCTCGCTGCATGGCCTTGTAAGCTTGGTTTTTGCCCATTCTAAGAGAGACCCAGGTGAGAAAGTGCGAGAAATTTTGTGGGAAATTTGGAAACCCAGATAGAAAACGAAAAAAGAATTATGAATTAGGGTGTTAACGGTCGAAATCCCATGAATGTTGAAGGGAAATATAGAGACTGTAATGTTTTTGCGAAAGAGGAATTTAGGGATTGAATTAAAATAAATTACACATCGGAGATGAGAGTCACCTCAAATCTGTGACCCGGATTGGGGTTGACCCCATTTTATGGGTTTGGTTGTAGGTGATTTTCGGTGATCATTTTTTTGATAGAAATAATATTAAAATAAATATCGGTTGGTTATTATGCAATTTAATGTTTTTGAATTAGAGACGAGATTTCGATTCAATTTTAAAAAGTCAGCTCTAGATTAATTTGATATTGAATAATAGTTTAAAAAGTAAAGGTAAAATATCCAAATAAGAAGAGAATGATTTTGAACAAGCCTATAACCTGTTACCTATAAAAAATATTATCTATTTAACAGTGATCGAGTGACATTACATCTCTAACATGAATAGAAAAAATCTTTTAGATATAATAAAAAATATATTTTGTTTGATTGTTGATAAGAAATTTCTCTATAAAAGATGTATAACGAAGCTTAAAAAATAATAATTTAGATATTAACAATAAGGCCAAAGGACATTTTCCCACCCATAGTTTGAGGCGGGGACAAAGTCTCACCCGCTGAGTTTAGAAAACCTGAAATGCTACCCATTGACTGTTAAATCTAACAGTCAACAATAAGTGAATGGGCAAATTTGTCATTTTAGAGTTAAATTTATAAAAATATAAAATAATATTTAAATATA
>JAJEJH010000029.1:111918-268713 GCA_026122585.1 Anacardium occidentale
CCTCCTCTTTTGGCGGAGGCGGCCAGATCTGGCCTCCTCCGGCCAAGAAAAAGGCCGAAAACGACTGTAGATGGTCGACTTTGGCCACAACAGCCGTTTCCGGCCAAGGTTTCTGGCGGAGGCGGCCAGATCTGGCCTCCCTTGGAACCAGATGGCCGGAACGGCCACCTGGTGACATATGATGCGGCCACCGCCGTCGGCGCGGCGGCGTGGCTGGATTTTAATTTTTTAAATTTAAATTATTTTTTATAATTTTATAAAATTTTTTAAAATTTTTAATATATTTAAATATTATTTTTATTTTTATTATAAATTTTTATTAATAAGGGTAGTTTTGTCATTTCATAAAATAGGTTAATGAAATTGGATGGAAATTGGATGAAGGGTAGGACTCTGGGCTTTTAAAACTCAGCGGGTGGGACTTTGTCCCCGCCTCAAACTATGGGTGGGAAAATGTCCTTTGGCCTAATAATAATATAATGGCCAAAATCTTCATTTAAGTAAACCTTTTGAATATAGGTCATGGAGCTGCCAGAAACTTCGATAGAGTAGCACTTTCAAAGACTAAGGATGATACTTAATATTGATAATGACAGAAGACAATCTCACTGGTGGACAGGAAAATGTTTAGGGTGGGGGGAGAAGAAGACGGATGCGGGTTTATATAATTGACTTATAATGACATTTTTTAGTAATTTTTCTCGGTGTTTCAGTAAACGTCACTACTTTTCACCCGATAATGGCATTTATTTTAAATATCGGCATAAATACTGGTAAAAAATATTGTGACATCTTTCAACCACGCTTACACAAATACCATTAAAAAAAGCCGGTACGTGTAATTTATGTTGTAGTATGGGTTGTAATAGAGCCACTTTGTTACGAGGACAGTGGGGAGATGTTACTGCTTTTGGATAAAAAGGTCTCCACTGCTTTTGGGTAAAAAGAAGTTGGGTAATTTATGAGGAGGATTTGGGAACTTGTAAGGATTTAGCCTTCCAGGGGGCTGACATTCTTCCTTCAATGATTGTCCATTCTTCCAATGTGTATGTGGAGAGCCTTATCTCGCCCAATTTCAAGACTTCTTATTAGATTTTCTGCCCTTAGTCTGAGAAATCCTAGCGAGTATAGCTGCAGACAGTCACAATAGGAGCAAGAATTTCCAGGTGTGGAGGTCTGAATGTATTGGAACACTGGAATTTGTTAACAGGGGTCAAATATGAAAGAACTGCAGATTGAATTTATGTAACTGCAACATACTGTTGTTGTTGATGAACTGCTTGAAAAAAGGGTTTGAATTGATAGGTGTTTGATGAATGCCTGAAGAAAAAAATTGTCATTGTGTCCATTTCAATATGGTGGTTTTATTCTGAAGTGAAAATCCATATGCCCATTTTAATGAAAATAGAGGTGGATTCAAAGTCAATCGGCTTGAATTTGTTGTCAGGATCGAACTCAAATTTGACAATTCGACTCTAGTTTGGCTTTTTAATTATCTTTTCGATTATACTATTTATCTTATCAATAATATTATTCATTTATGTAATGTCATTATTCATTTTGTCAATAATATTATTCATCTTATCGATAAATTTCTAGTTGTACACTAACTCAAACTAAGTATTATGAATCTCATGACACGAATTTTCCCTTAAATGAAAGTAGAAAATAATCTTATAAACATATCCTCAATATAAACCTATTCATTTAGGTATGGTTTGTTGCAGTGCTCAAAGATGCCCTAGTTCCCAATTTCACTGGCATCATGGAGTCGAAGGCTTTGGATTAATATAAACCTCTTGTCTTTCGTTCACTCGTGAGTTACCTTTTAAGGAAAAGCCTCATGGCCAACAAAGAGATGGTGTTAAGTGCTCTTCTCAATTGAGAGACTGTATTGATGTCAAACGTTTACATCAAACTAAAGTAGAGGGTCTTAAATATAAACTCATAATCTTCCTTGCAAGATGTCTTTTTAAGAGTAAAACCGTGAGACCAATATGTGTGAATCGTAAGAATAACAACACTCTCTATCCTTAAATTTTTGTCAAAACAACACCTTATTTCTGCAGGGATGAACACATAAGAACTACAGTAGCTGAAATGGTCACCTTTGCATCACCAAGCCCATCCTATCTTAGTCTTCTTCGGCTTCCATTTTCTTCTTGTAGTCTACTTGCTTCAATATTAACCTACCCCCTCTCAGTAAGGAGAACAGCCAAGAAGAAGAACACAGGAAAACGGAGTGAAGAGCAAGATAAGAGAACGTTTAAGAGAAAATTTCAAAGTCACTCTTAGTTAATCAAATTCAAATCAATCTTAAACTGATTTTTTTTGAATTTAAATTAATCTTGAATTGAATCTTGTTCAGATTTGGCCTGAATCAAATCAAATTTTAGTCATTTATCCATTCTCACGCAGATAACAAAACAAATATATATATATATGTTTGATAATTTGAGATTCCTATTCATACCAACCAATCAATCCTAATTGATTAGACTCTATCATTATCATTAGATTAAGTCTCTAACGTTGAATATATTAATTATCACTCAAATAATTATATACAATCGAAAATTCTTTAAAAGTAAATAATAGAAGATAAAATATTTTAGTTTGTAACATGAAACATTTGATCGAAATTTTTGTTTTCTGTATTTACCATTTGAATCCACCCATATGAAAGATGGGCTTCATGGAGATAGCCAAGCACCCATAATGGGGCTTGGCTTAATCATGGAAACTATCCAGAGCAGTTACCAAGTTAGAGGTAACTGCTTTGGATAGTAATTTCTTATAAATTATACAAGGAGTTACCTCATTTTCGAAAGTTCATCCTCTTTTTTCTCTAAAAATTTTTATATAATTTTTCAAAGACCAAAAAAGATGGTTGATTGACATGATTTATAAACCAAAATATAACCAAATCTATAATCGATCTAAAACCAAATTATTTGATCTGGTTAGAAGCCGAGTTCAAGAACATCCTCCAACAGACAGACCGTTTCTGTCTCAAAGATTTCTTTAATTTAAAAAATATATAAATATTTTAGCTAGACTTGAACTTGATCCAGGTCAAGCTGCTTACTATCACATTGTTTGCCCAATTGGAATTCATTGACTGCAAATAGGTGACAATGTCAACAAGCTTAATAAATAATCCAATTAATTCTAAAAGTAAGCGTTGCCTTATAAAATATCACGTAAACAAAATATGAGAGAGATGTTGGGTATATATGTGTATTTTATATTAAATAGTTTGTTGATTAGAAAACTATCAAGACGTATTTTGAGTTACAAAACCTAAAATACAAATCGTGATAAATTATGAGTACAAAATAAATATTATATTTAGACAATAAATTAAACTATTGGATTAAAATATAAAAATGGTATCAGAGTCACTTTGTGTGTCATTTTAGCTCATGAGTTTTGTATGAAAGTGTTCTCGTAAGAGAGAGTAAATGTGACATCTATGAGCAACTAAATTTTACATTGTTTTGAAAGAAAGTGTGAGCTCTTGAGCCTTCAAGACATATTTTAAATTGCAAAACATAAAAAATACAACCTCAAGAGATGCTGAGTTGTATGCTATCCCACATCGCCTACAGATGTTAAGATAAGTTGTTAAAATGCATTTTTTGGAAACCCTAGAGTAAGAGTTGTCATCAACGAGAAAAAGAGGTGAAGAAGGTGGAAGGAAATGGAAAGAGGAAGAAGAGCAAGATGGTGAAATAGATGACAACCTACAACTGGAAACAAAGGAAGAAGAGGGTGAAGGGAAAAGGAAAGAAAAATAAGTGAATTTATTACTCAACAACAAAATTATTAAGGGTGGATTTGAACCAATGTTCAATTTGATTTGAGTCGAATATCAGTAATTTTAGTTTGATGGCTTAATTCAAGTTATGTTCAAATCCCTCAAATAATTATTTATCTCACAGATAGTACTGTTTATCTTACAGATAATTTTTTAATAATATATTTGACCAATTTGAATTATAAATAATAGATTCAATTTGAATTCAAATAAATTTATATTTGAGCTCAACTTATCTTGAATTCGGTTTTAGAAATTATCACTTCAAACAAAAATTAGGAAGAAGTCTAAAAAGCACATATATATATATATATATATATATATATATATATATATATATATATATATATATATATATATATATATATATATTTGTAAATTCTACTATGTAGAAAGTAATCATAATTTCATTGTCCTTGATTAGCTCTACGCCAAACAACCAATTCCCACCCAAGGTTTCCCTAAATTGCAAAGTTCCACCCTTAAGGTTTTAAAAAGCCAAGTACTCACCCTTACTCTTTAAAAATATCAAAAATCTTCCATAAAAATAATTTATATTAATATTAAAAAAGATTTTAATATAAATAATATTAAAATGAAATGTAATATAAAATAATAATAAAAACTAATAAATTAATAAAAATTTTAAAAATCAGGTGACCGTTTCAATTGACGATCGGATCTGATTGCCTCGATTGTGGAGATAGTCAGATTTAATTGTCTTCGCCACCGAAAAAAGATAGAAATAGTTGACATATTTGACACTGATTATTTTTTGTCATTTTAGATGGTGGAGGCAACCAGATCTAGTAATCTCCACTAGACACCACCGAGACGGTTAGATCCGACCACTTAGTTATATTAACGGTGGCCACCATTGATAGCAACAGTGGCTGTTTTTAAAAAATTTTATTTTATTTTTTGAATTTGTATTAATTTATTAATTTATTTTAATTATTTTTATGAAAATTTTTATAATTTTTATTAAAAAAATAAAAATACCCTTGGTTTTTTAAAACTTTATGAGTGGTGTTATTTAGGAACCTTGGGTGGGAATATGGTGTTTTGCCTTGGCTTTACACCATTTGCGAACATTGTCACCTCAAGCAAGGTATTTATCCAAGTTAAAGGCATGCATGACTATCTTTTTCTTTTTAAAGCCTTGAGAATTAAACAATCAAAACTTGAAGAACATGAAAGATTTTCCTTTCTGTTTCTCAAGAAGAATTGTCTTCTCAAGTAAGGAATTGATTCAAGAATGACGTGTGACTAAAATATTCTTCTATTTTGAGCATTCATCGAGAGAAAATTAACCAGTTCCTCTTTCTTTCTCGCATCCTTCTCTTCCTATTACAATCTTAAATCTTTCCTTGTTTTCAGCAACAGAAACCATGGCATTTATTGTTGAGCCTGTCGCTTCCGAACTCGTTAAGGGGTTGTTTAACATATTGGGGTCCGATGAAGTGCGGGACTTTGCTCGGCAACTTGTTGGAGGGGTAGATTCAGATCTAGAAAAGCTAAAGAAAAAGTTGCAGATGGTAGAAGACCTTCTTCGCGATGCAGAAGACAAGCAGCTGACGAGTGAAAGGGTTAAGAACTGGCTTGACGATCTTCAACACTGGGCTTATGATGCGGAGGACTTGCTAGATGAGTTCGCCTACGAAGCTTTGCGACGCAAACTGAAAGCAGAACACCAGGCTAGCTCTAGCAGGGGATTTAGCTGCCTTCCTGCTTGTTTCCCTAGTCCCTCGTTCAATGTCCAGATGGGATCCAAGATCAAAGAGATCAATAGCCGGTTGGAACAACTTTGCCAGCAAAGATCAGATGAAAGTAAATTGCAAGAGCTTTCTGGAATGACATCAAGTATCGTTGCTGCACCACAAAAACCAGAGGAAACTTCAAGCGTCCCACCTGAACGATTTGTTCATGGCAGAAATGAAGATGAATCCAAACTCCTTGACATGGTGAAAAGCGGTGCCGACATTCAAGTTATAGCAATTGTGGGCATGGGAGGGATCGGCAAAACGACAATTGCTCGGGTTGTGTACAATCACAAGGAGCTGGAAGCGTTCAAGTTTGAGAGAAAAGCCTGGGTGTGTGTTTCAGAAACCTTTGACGTACTCAAAATCTCAAAGGAACTTCTCGAGCAGTTCTCGTCCTCCGTTCCGAATAATTTAAATCAAGTGCAAGTTAAGCTGAAAGAGGCAGTAAGTGGAAAGAAATTCTTCTTAGTATTAGATGATGTTTGGAAGGTGGAGTACAGCGAATGGAAATGCTCAAGTCTCCCTTCGCAGTTGGTGCACCGGGAAGCACGATGATCGTGACAACCCGCCATATAGATGTCGCACGAACAATAAGATGCTCTCATACTTACCAATTAAAGCTTTTATCCGATGAAGCTTGTAAGTCCTTGTTTCAGGAGCATGCATTTGGGACTGGTGCAGCTGCTGTTCCTAATCAGATTTCTAGTTCAATTTACAAAAGAGTCGTTGAAAGGTGCGGCGGCTTACCTCTGGCAGCAAAGACACTTGGTGGTCTTCTACGCTCTAAGCCGAGTGATATGCGGGAAGAAATATTAAATATGGAGTAATGAAAGTGACGGCATTCTCCCAACATTAAAGCTAAGTTATCATTATCTACCTGCCAATCTAAAAAGATGTTTTGCCTATTCTGCAATTTTTCCTCAAGATTACCAGTTCAATGAGAAAGAACTTGCATTTTTGTGGATAGCAGAGGGTATAGTTCAATCATCTAATAAGCAACTGGATGAGGCAGGTGAGTGTTTTCATAAGTTGTGTTCAAGGTCACTTTTCCAACAATCGAGTAGTCATAACTCTAAATATATTATGCATGATCTTGTTCATGATTTAGCTCAATCAGTTTTTAAGGAAATTGGTTTTAGATATAAGAAGACTATGGTTGGGCCACCAAAAAATTTTGAAAGAATTCGTCATTTTTCTTATATTTCTGATATATATAATAAAGAAAATAAATTTATGGTCTTAGAAAAAGTAAAAAATCTAAGAACATTCTTATCGGTGTTCATTGAGCCTGATTATGAATCTTTTACTAGTTGTCATGCCATAAGTGCTACAGTTATTTTTTATTTGTTGCCTAAGTTAGAAAAGTTGAGAGTACTATCTTTTGAAGGACATGACATCTTTTATTTACCTAATTCAATTGGAAAATTGATACATCTAAGGTATCTCAACTTTTCTAAAAGTAGCATAAGAAGTTTGCCTGAGTCGATAAGCCAATTATTTAACTTGCAAACTTTGTTGTTAAAAGATTGTTCTCATCTTATGAAGTTACCTTCCAACATGAGATATTTGACCAATTTATGTCATCTTGATATAAGTGGTGTAAATTCATTAGAAGAGATGCCACTTGGAATGAAAGAGTTGAAAAATCTTCATATATTGTCAAATTTTATTGTGGGAAAAGATACAGGTTCTAATTTGGAGGATTTGAAGAACTTAAGTTTTCTTCAAGGAGAGCTTCACATTTCAAATTTAGAGAATGTGACATATCCAAATAAAATAGAGGAGCAAATACTTGACAATAAGAACAATTTAAAGGTGTTGTTGTTAGAATGGGGATATCATGAAGTGCAAGATAACTTGGATGTAGAAATGGACATAATCAACAAGCTAAAGCCTTCTAGCAATTTGAAAGACCTCACAATCAATGGCTATGGTGGTGAAAGTTTTCCATCTTGGTTAAGAGATTTGTCGTTGCTCTCTAATTTGGTGGTTCTTAAATTGGAAAACTGTTGGAGGTGCACTTCCTTGCCTTCGCTCGAAATGTTAAACTCACTTGCAGATTTGACCATAGAAAAGATGTCAAATTTAAAAAAAATAGATTTTCGAATGCCTTTCAAGTCATTAGAGAATCTTTGTTTTGAGAATTTGCAAGAATGGGAGTATTGGAGTGTTGGGAGAGGAAATGAAGGCATTGAAAATTTCCCTAATCTTCGTGTGCTTTCTATCCAAGACTGTCCCAAACTTATTGGAAAATTACCTAATTGTCTTATTTCATTAGAAAAACTTGTTATTAGGGATTGTGCAAAGTTGGAGATTTCATTATCAAATTACCCAAAACACTACAAATTAGAAATTAATGGTTGTGTGGGAATGATAAGTAATAATGGTACGATTTATTTTTCATCATTGAATTCTAAATGTCTCTCAAATATTCCAGAGGTTGAAATTAAATTAAAGCAAGGATTCCTAAAAGTAGAAGATTTGGAAATTGTGGACAATAATGAAGATATTATAGATTCATGGCAAAGTTTAGCTAATGATGAGAGTTCACTATGCAAGGGAAATGATCTCTCCTCCCTTCAAAGGTTACTGATAAAGACATGTAAAATTGATGTTGTTTTTTTTGGAAAGACCAATTTTCTTTCCAATCTAAGTTCTCTTGAGATTATTGATTGTTATAATCTAACCTATATCCAAAGGGACAACTTACCTCTATCTCTAAAAAAGCTTGAGATTCTAAGTTGTAATAAGTTAGAATGTTTGAAGGATTTAAGTCTTCCTCTTCTTGAGTATTTGAGGATTAATATGTGTGATTCTCTCATATGCACATTATTAGATGGATGTAAGGCACTTACATCCATCCATATTGAATATTGTTCAAATCTAAAGTCAATTGGTGAGTCCTTTGATAATAGCTCGTGTCTTCAAAACATTAATTTGCATGGTTGTGCAAATCTTGAATCCTTACCTTCAGGTCTACCCCATCTTACTTGCCTTGAGTCTGTTGAAATAAATTATTGTCCAAATTTGTTGGTAAGAGAAGGTTTTCCCACCAGCCTAATTTTACTAAGTCTGGAAGGAGATGTCAAGTTGGATAAGCCGATGATAGAGTGGGAGTTGCACAACCTTAAATATCTCACTATTGGGGAATGTGAAGATGCAGCATCGATTTTACAAGAGGACAAGGGAGTGAGATTGCTCACCTCTCTAATTTCTCTGGATATTTACACATGCCTCAAATTGAAACACCTATCTTCCCTAATTTTTCAATGTCTCGTCTCTCTTGAAAGGTTGACTATCTATAATTTCCCACTGCTTGAATCCATCCCACACCTCACCAACCTCACCTCTCTTACAGGATTCACCATTTACCAATGCCCAAGGCTCAAATCAATTCCAAGTCTCAGCAGCCTGATCTCTCTTACGTATTTTCGTATACAGACATGTGAAAGGCTTGAATTAATTCCAAATCTCAGCAGCCTCAACTCTCCTGCAATTTTGGCAATTGAGGATTGCCCAAAGCTCAAATCCATTCCAGCCTTACGCAACCCCCAACATTTGAACATTTCTAAATGCCCAAACCTCAAATCCCTGCAAAGCCTGCCATCTTCACTCCTTTCTTTAGAGATTAACGATTGTCCATTGCTAAAAAAACAATGGAAAAGGGGTAACAGAAAATATTCCTCGAAACTTGCACACATTCCTAGTGTTATAATAGATGGCAAATTCATCTACAATTTGAAGGAGGAAGAAGAATAATTATTTGAATTTGCAGCATCCAGTACGATAATCATCTGATTTCATCAAAGGTTTGTAACATTTCTTGATCGCTACTATTGTCCAGATTTTTAAGTAATACAACATGTTTGTTTAATTTTGAAGTCGTTAATCTCATTTGAACTTTGGCAGCTGATCGTTACTAAGAATCTTTCAATTGCAGTTTGTTCAGGTAATTCATTTAACATTAATTGACTTAATATAAGTAAATTTACTCGTTACTGAAGAAACTTTCAACTTAGGAGAATGCCAATTTTTGGAATTTTTAATATAAGTAAATTCTTCACGTTCTTGTTTTATTTTTCAATTCCTGAGAGAATATTTCAACAATTTATTAGCTAATATTATGCTTAGTTTTTTGCAAGTTTTGAATTCAGGAAAGGAACACTTAGAGGCGTAAATTGGGCTATTTTCCATTGACTTGATTTGAAGTTTATCTCGTTCAATTTAGGTCTGTCAACTTCTACCCTATGAACCATTCTAAAATTTTTACTTCTACTTAATTGTCTTGATAACAACTCCCCTGCCTCAAGTTTATTTAAGAGATTTTCGTAGCTTGTTTAAGGAATCATTGTCTACTTACTCCATGTAAACAGCAAAATACAGGACCCTTACGCTTGTATTCAATGTTTTGCAATTCTAATTACAGATTTTCTACCTTACTCATGGATTTATATATGGAGTCCACCAATGATGAGAGCGAAACCAAGTAATGGGCCTCTGTATATCCTGTTGAAGCTGAACAACCAGTCAATGTTCACCTATCCTAAGCACCCGAAAATACTTTCTCAATCCTCTTATGTAGACTGTTGCGCACCTGGGCAGATTTCCAGCCTTTAAACTCCAGCAGTTGCTCTTTCCTTTAGTCGAAACTTCAACCAGCCTGGAAACAATCACACAACCAGAATACAACCTCTGTTTGTCCACCCTCACAGAACACACTTGCACTATTCAATAGAAATAGCTTTATTGATTAAGGAAAATAAGCCTACAATCCGAAGTCATTGAAGCTTATTGGAGCAAAACTATGGCCAGCCAACATTGTTCTGGCAACAGAGGTGCCAGATCCTCAGGCCGCAGCCCCTTGGTCCCCTAATCACTCTTTACTTTTTCCTTGCCTTCTCCTTTCCTGCCGCCGTATTATAAGCCAACAGCCTCTTTTCAAATCTGTTTCTGGTGTGTTATCCAGACGTGTGCTGAACTCAAATTTCCAACTCTAACTGATTTTATTTCAGCTTGTGGTGAATTCCCCATGCTGCCCTTACTTCTGTGGTAAACTTTGGTGGCAGGTGGTCCAACGTAGACACTAATTCATACATTTTCCCAACATTTTTGCCCTTTTTTTGTTAGGAGGCATATTTACTTAATTTGTATTTGTTAATATTCAAGGTATATCTTCTTCAATGAAGTAGTGTGTTACCTTAGATGAAAGACTTGAATAAAACCTCCAACTCATGTCATTTCTACAGCAGCATCTGATCAGTTGCTATGGTGGTTAGACATTTCTAAATGAAATGAAATTCTTAATACAACTAAATTCTTCATGTTCTTGCTTCATTTTTAAATTTCTGATAGGGTCGTTGAATAACATATCAGATGATATTGCATAATTTGTGTGATTTTAGAGATTTGATGCAAATTAGACAATTTTAGCTTATATTTATATGCTTCTACAGTTCAGGTTAGGAACATGTAGAGGCAAGTGTTGAGCTATCTCCATTGATTTAGAAATACATCTCCATCAGTTTTAGGTCTGTTAAAACTTCTAACACTTAAACCATTCTATGATTTTTATTTCTACTTTCTGTTGTTTTGAGAGCCTCTTCCTCAAGTCTAAACTTTGCTGACTTGATATTTTTAGTTATCAAATCATTTGACAAGAACAAAATTTTGAGCTGTCGACTAGATTTTGAGATTGGATCCAAGGTACTTTATGTTTTGTGTCAATTTATATATATATTTTAGTATGTACAATTTAATTTAGTATTTTATCATTTTTTTGCCAGCAAGAAGCAAGTGAAACATTGCTCTAGTTTCAGATGTACAGTATGGCATTTTGATAACAGAGAACTTACAAATTGAAAATGGTTCCTCTGTTCCAAATCTTCTCTACTTTGTCATCTCATAGATTTCTCAACTCCTGTGGTTCCAAGGTTACCAAAAGCAAGCAATATCTGCAATTTTTGATAAAAAAACATCTGCTAAAGATTCTTGCTACTTTCTTTTCCAGTTCTGGGCTCTACTACTACACAGGCATGAAAATTTTCCTTCTGATTCATTTTTCTTTACATGCCACTATCTCCAACTGAACGTGAACAACTGTTATAGCCTAACTCCTGGTATGTCTAGAATTTCCAGGCCTAACCTTACTGGCTTGTCTGCTTTCACTTCAGAACCTAACTCCTGACTTCAGGTTTGGAGCTTTGGAAACTTGCTGAAAGTGCGATCCAGGTTTTGGATCTTCTAGCTGTTGCAACTGTTAATCAAGGTGCATTTTTCTGCTTGTGTACAGTTTTTTATTGTTGTCGAATTGTCTTTGTTTTGGGCAAAGACATACTGTGAAAAGCATCATCATTAATTTATGGTTTACTTCTTTCAGCTAATTTAAGGAATAATAATTTATTTCATCTATGCAAACAACACTATCCAGCATCCTTACACTTAAGTTAACATTGCAGAAATCGTTGTGGGGCTCAAAGTTTTCTTTCTCCAACTTCATGTAGGCATATATAAACTTTTAACAGGATCAAAAGTCTTTTCTGCTTCACACATCTAATTGCATTTTATGTACCCTCCTCTTGGATTTAAATATGGACTCCACCAAATGGTGAGAAAAACTAAGTAATGGACCTCTATATATCCTGTTAATAGTAGTACAACCAGTCAATGTTCTTCTATCAAAACACATGAGATATTCTTTTTCTATACTTTATATCATTTATTCTTACATTTCTCCTCCATCATTGCTATTTATTCCAAGAAAGTTTGTCTCCTTAATTTGAATTTTTTACTATTCAAGGAGAAACCTAATAATTTCAAGATGACATCAACATAAATTCAAGGGAGTGATGTGTCACCTTGGATGAAAGACTGGAATAAGAAGATCAGCTTATGTCATTTCTGAAGTAGCTTATGATTAATTAGCTTTTACGGTGATAAGACATTTCCAACTTTTATAAGAAAAATTGTACATTTTTAGATCTTAGTTCACCGTTGCCCGGTTTTTTATGAAATACATCATCTTTCTTTAATTGTGAACTTATTAATCTCATTTGAACATTGATAGCTGATTGTCAACAAGAATCTCTCAATTGTAGTTTGTCCAGGTAATTCATTCAACATGTAATCAACATAAAATAATACTTTGTATCTTAAATTCCGAATCAACTTTTCAAATTTTATAAATTTATTAGTAACTGAAGAAACTTTGAACTTACAGAATTCCAATTTTTGAAATTTTTAATATAGGTAAATTCTTCATGTTCTTTTTTCATTTTTCAATTCCTGAGAGGATTTTTCAACAACAGATAAGATAACATTATGCTTAGTTTTTTGTGAGTTTTGAATTCAGGGGAGGAACATTTGGAGCCAGAAGTTGGGCAATTTTCTGTTGAATTGATGTGAAACTTATTTGGTTCCATTTAGGTTTGTCAGCTTCTAACGTATGAACCATTCTAAAATTTTAACTTACTAGTTTTAGTTGTTTTGATAATAACTCCGCTGCCTCAAGTTTAATTAAGAGATTTTCATAGCTTATTTAAGGAATCATTGTTTACTTATTTTAAACAACACAATGCAGGACCACTACGCTTGGATTCAATGTTGCAGGAATCATTGGAAAGGCTTAATATTTCCTTTTCCAACTTCATGTAAGCATATTCAACACAGTTTTTATGCATATAAACTTGTAAAAAATGATCCCAAATCATTTCTATTTCGTACATCTAATTACACATTTTCTACCTTACTCTTGGATTTGTATATGGAGTCAGCCAATCAATGAGAGAAAAACCAAGTAATGGAACTCTATATGTCCTACTGAAGTAGATCAACCAGTCAATTTTCACCTTATGCAAGAATGTGAGAAATTCTTTCGCAACTCTCTTATATAGACACTTACTCTCAGATTTTCCCAACATCATTTCCCTTTTTCTGATTAGGAGGCATGTCTACTCAATTTGTATTTGTTAATATTCAAGGTATACCTATTTCAATGGAGTAATGTGTCACCTTAGATGAAAGACTTGAATAAAACCACCAACTCATGTCATTTCTGCAGCAGCGTGTGATCAATTCCTACCGTGGTAAGACATTTCTAAATGAAATACAACTTTGAACTCGGACAAATTCTAGTTTCTGAAATTCTTAATACTACTAAATTCTTCACTTTCTTGTTTCATTTTTCAATTTCTAAGAGCATCATTGAATAACAGATTGGATGTATTATTGCTTATTTAGTGTGAGTTTAGAGATTTGATGCAAATTAGACAATTTTAGTTCATATTTCTATGCTTCTACAATTCAGGACAAGAACGTGTAGAGACAAGTGTTGAGCTATCTTCATTCTCAAATTGAATAATTGATTAAAAATTGATCCCATTCAGTTTCAGGTTTGTCAAAACTTCCAACATCTGAACCATTCTACGATTTTTATTTCTACTTTTTGTTGTTTTGAGAAAACTCCTCTACCTCAAGTTTAAACTTATCCGAATATATTTTTACATTTAGTTATCAGATCCTTTGACTAGAACAAAATTCTAAGCTATCAACAAGATTTTCAGATTGGTGGTTTTTATGATAATTGTCTATTTTGCGTCAATCACATTTCTATCAAATTTAAATTTTAGTACACGTAATTTAATTTTGTATTTTATCTTTTTTTTCCAGCTAGAAGGAGTAAAATATTGCTCTAGTTTCAGAAGTAGAGTATGGCATTATGATAACAGAGTACTTGCAAATTGAAAGTGGTTCCTCTGTTCCAGAACTTCTCTACTTTTCTAAACTTGAAAAACTGGCATGTCTGCTAGCACTTTTAGAACCTAACTCCTGGCTCAGGGTTTGGACCTTTGGAACTCACTGTAATTACGATAGAGTTTGGATCTTCTAGCTGTTGCAACTGATCAAGGTGCATTTTTCTGCTTCTGTGTATAATTTTTTTTTAAATTGCTATCTCATTGTTTTTGTTTTGGGGCAAAGATGTATTGTGAATTGCATCATAATTAATCTATTGTTTAGTTTTTATGGCTTATTTAAGGAATCATATTTACTTTGTCAATGCAAACAACACTGTCCAGGATCCCTACAATTAAATTAACATTGCAGAAATTGTTTTGGGGCTTAAAGTTTTCATTCTCCAACTTCAAGAAAGCATATATAAACTTTTAACAGGATCAAAAGTCTTTTCTGCTTCACACATCTAATTGCATATTATGTACCCTACTCTTGGATTTGAATATGGACTCCACTAAATGGTGAGAAAAACTAAGTAATGGACCTCTATATATCCTTCTAAAGCAGTACAACGAGTCAATGTTGATCAAACGAAACATGTGAGATATTCTTTTTCAAACCTTTTATGTAGTTTTATTCTTACGTTTTTCCAACATCATTTCCCTTTTATTCCAGGAAAGCATGTCTCCTTAATTTGAACTTTTTAATATTTGAGGTGAATCCTGATAATATCAAGATGAAATCAACACAACTTGGTGTGATGTGTCACCTTAGATGAAGTACTAAAATAAGAAGTTCAAAATATGTCAATTTTGCAGTAGCTTTTGATCAATCATTTTTTATGGTGGTAAGACATTTCTAACTTGGATAAGAAACTGTTGTACACCTTTTAGATATCTGAAATGATGACAAAGTTCATGTCTTTTTTTTCAGGATTAGAAAAAGAAAAAATTTATAGAATCGCACGCATCTCACGAACTTCGACGATCAAGTAGTGTTTTGCTTACACATCGTGGTAGGAAAAGCTTGTGGGATTTGATAAGTTCTAGTTTTTACCAGATCAACTAAACAGTTTCACATCACTTAAGTAATTTCTTAATAGTATTGCTCTTAAAGCAGCGTTATTTTTTGTTGGTTTGTCTATTTGAAAAACAAACATTGATATTTGTCCCTTGTTACTTGATAGCTTGTTGAAAGAAAGAAAAGGGAATACAGGGCAAGAAATCTTCTAAAACAAACGGATGAGATTAAAAAACATTACATCACTTCAAATATTTGTAGATTGCAATTGTACTCTTGTATCAATTATTTCATGTATTTCTTCAGCCATGTTAATTTCATGTTTTATTTTTCTTTGTTTTGCAGGTGATCTGGATACAAAGTTTGAAAGTTTAGTACACAAACACTGACATGGCTACAACTATGGAGAAAAAATGGAGTATTGAAGTATAAGCCACTAGATCATTGTTTCACAACTTGGGCCTCATCGTGTCGTTATGGCACTATAACTTATTTTGATGATAAGAGGAACGTGAAGCCTGAAAAACTGCAGTTGCAAGGTTGCAATCTAGACAAAGAATTCTGCTGAAGCAGCATTTGATTAGTTCTGAGAGTGGTAAGACATTTCCAAATAATGAAAAATTATTGTAAATTTTAAGATCTTTATGAAGATAACAAAACTTATGTCTTTTGAACAGGATAAAAAATGCCAAAAAATAACTCTAAGATCTCATCTATTGAACTTGTGGAGCTCAATAAGTGTTCCCTGCGGGTATATTTTTCTAGAGAAGGCTTGCCGGATATGATAATCTCAAGTGTTTACCTAATCAATTGAACAGTTTCACAACCTTAAGTAATTTTATAATAGAAATTGGATGAGATTAAAAGACCTGACTCACCTGCTATCTTCCTGTTCAGAAAATTGTAAGTTGTAATTGTATCTCTCATTTTAACTTTTTCACTTTTTTTTTTCTTTCAGCTCTGTCAACTTCATATTTTATTTCTTTGTTTTGCAGGTGATCTAGCCACACAGTTGGACAGTATAAGTTCACCAACACCAAATGGCTACTGACTTGGAGAAAATCTAAAGAAGGTTAAGGCCACAAACCACTAGATCACTGCTTCACAAAGTTGGAGCTTCATCGTGTCGCCATGGCACTGCAAGTATTGAATTTTTTCAACATCGCTTCTTTGGTTACTTGTAGCTGTAGGCTGCTGAATGTTGTTACAAATTTGACGAAATGAAGTGCTAAGTGTTGTGGTTGCAAGGTCTTATTAAATGATGAAAGTCATGCTACAGCAGAAAGTTTCACCTTTCGTATTAGTGGGGTAAAGTAGGGAGAGTGTTAAAAGAAAGTGAGAAAAAGGTGTAAAAGAGCTTGAGGCTCAGGTTAATTGTACTATCATTCTCCATATTAGTCATTGGGCTTATATCCCGCGGATGTAGGCATTAATTTTCCGAACGACGTAAATTTGGTGTTCTTCTTTCTATGTGGGTGTGTTATTGTTCACTTATAATGCCTTGTAAATCCTATTAGATTGATTATATTTTCAAACCAAAAGATGTCAAATATAGGATAATAACATAAGGCTAATGGCATTTCTGCTTCTGAAACCAGTAATTAAAAAACTAAAGCTTAGATAATATCTACAAGAACTCAATATTCCAAATATATCATTATTAAAGCTCAATTATAGTTGCCACTAATGTGAAAACAAGAAACCGATTAAAGCTCATATTCAACTAGAAAATAGAACCCAATAATAATTTATTCTATATCTAAAACTTAATAATGATACATAGAGTGCTAAACATTTTCATGCATTTGCAGAATAAGGAAATTTCTTAAAAAGAACAATTTACCTGTGAAGCTGCAAGCCACTAAATTATGGCTTTCAGTTCAGGATCCTCCCCAAAAGCACCACATTCCTAAGTCCTATTCACAATCCCTGGAAAGTCCTTATGGTTCAAAAACTGACTACTCTTCTGCTTGGTATTTCTGAGCATTAGAATGAGATGGCAAAAACCCTTTTCACTTTTGTCTCGTGTCTAATGCTTCTCGTATAATATATTTATATTTAAATATTATTTTATAATTTTATTATAAATTTTTTATTCAATAAAAATATTTTAGTCATTTTATCGTGTCGTCATGACAAAACAACAAGTAACGCATTTGGATTGAATTTTTTCAACGTCGTTTTCCTGGATTAGTGTGCATAAAGTGGAGAAAATGTTAAAAGAAAGAGAGAAAAATGTCAATAATCCTACTGGATTCAAGTTTGGGTTTGGTAAAAATGATAATGAATTGTACTATTGTTCATCCTGCCAATAATTTTTCGGTTGTTTATCATCTTGAACGAATTTGAGGCCAAATTGGGTATTAACGATTCAAATCAAGCTTAAGCAAGTCCTAGGCTTACTTTGATTCAAATCCACCCTTAAATGAAAGCAATAAATAAATTGAATTTTCAGTTTGGGGATTTACACATTCCTCTTTAACATCTGCTCCTAATTCTGAATGTAAATTTTCATCAGACCTAATTTTTGTAGGTTCTTTAGAAGATTTCTTCAGTAACAAAAGTTTCCTCAGGTTCTTTAGAAAGTATTCACAGGTTTCCCGGTTCGTGTGGAACCATCTCAACCGAGTTTTGAACACCCTTTTACACAGATTCAATTTGAATAAAAAATAATTTGTTTGAAATTTGTTAAGTCAAAATTAAAGAGAATTTGAGTGTAATTTGAATAAAAAATAGTTTAATTCGATTTAATTTGAGTTGGACTAGAATATGATTCAGATTTATAGTTTAATTTTGTGACTCGAGTTCAGTTTGAGTTTATAATTCAAATATGTGGTTTTAGTTCGCGGCTTATTGACAAAATGATTAGAGATGAATATGAATCAAAGCGAGCCTAAACAAGAACCAAGTGCAAACACTCTTTAGCTCGAATTCAATTCAAATAAAAAATTGTTCAATTGAGTTTATCAAACTAAAATTAAAGAATAGCTCGAATTTGATTCAAATTGAAAATGGTTCAAATCAATTTGACTCAAGTTCGGTTTGAATCTATAGTTCGAATTTGTAATTTAGATTTGTGGCTCAAGTTTAATTTGATTTTATAACTCGAATCCATAACTTATATTTGTGGCTTGAGTTTACGGTTCTTTAACAAAATGAGACAAGAGACTCAAACCGAGAACCTAAATTATAAATCCGAATCATAAAATCAAACCAAATTGAGTCAAACTCTTTCTAACTCAAGTTTGACTCAATTTTAAAATCGAACCTAACCTCCCAACTCAATTTTGATTTGAATTTACACTAGACAATTTTGAATTAAACTAAATCAAACCAACACAACTTCAAGACTGAGATAGCTCAGTTCAAATCCAACCGTAATCATGATCAAAATTTGTTTAGACGAGATTCGAGCTGAGTATTTTTACCATGATCAAAGATTCCATGGTTGGGTTTCCTACTTAATTTAGAGCAAATAGAAAAGAAAAATAAAGAGATTGTAAGGACACAATACTTAAATTCACTAATGACAAATAGAACAAGTTCAAAATAAATAAAATATTTGGATCGAACTTAATCCAAATATTAATCTATTAATAAATAAACAATTTTTAGAAATCGTAAAGCAATAATCTATTACTCAAATTTGTGATTTGAATTCGTAGTTTATTAACAAAACAATATTATTTTATCTAATAAAAAACATAAAAACATTGTTTTGACAATTAGTTGACATAATTTAAATCAAGTAATGAGATAAGTTTGAATTAAATTAAATCTTTAATTAAACAGAGTCAAACTCTTTTTAATTTGAGTTTAGTGTAATTTAGAAAACAAACGACCTTCCAATTTGAATTTAATTCAAATTTAAGTTGAACTAATATAAGTTGAGTTGAATTAAATCGAGCTAATTTTTGAGCTTGAACTAACTCGTTCGAATACAGATCTAATCACAACAATCTTGAAAATAAAAACATAAAAAGAGGCCCACAGCACTTAAAATGAAAAGAAAATTGGTTAAGAAAATAATGAGCCAAAATGTCCCCACTAGTTGAATTCAATTATTATAATTTAATATTTATCCGTTATATATTTAAAATAAAAAAATATTAATAATTTACCATTCTCTTATTTTATTTTATCGTTATTAGACAAATAGGTAAAGAATTTTAGTATCAAGGACAAAATGATAAAATCAATAAAAATAACGTAAAAACTTGGTAAAAATCAATGTTTTGAAACAAGAATCCAACTTTGAATTGGTCAACAAAACGATCCAAATTAACTTCAGTTTTATTGAAATAAA
Source organism: Anacardium occidentale (assembly GCA_026122585.1). Taxonomy (NCBI): domain Eukaryota; kingdom Viridiplantae; phylum Streptophyta; class Magnoliopsida; order Sapindales; family Anacardiaceae; genus Anacardium; species Anacardium occidentale. The sequence goes on from JAJEJH010000029.1 coordinate 131,555, forward strand.
ATATTTAAAATGATTCATTAAATATAAAATTTAAATTACATTTAACTTAAATTTGAATTTGATTAATATATATAACCATATAGTTATGTATTATTTTATTTTTAATTTAAAATCGTTCAATCATATAATGATTTATTATTATTATTAATATATAAATTAATATTATTATTAATCAATTTAAAATATATATTATCATAGAATATGTTAAGATAATATATTATTTATCGTAATAAATTTTATGAGATGAGTGGTATTTATAATATCGAGGTTTGACATATCCGGTCTGATTAAAATCAACGAAAGACGAAAAATGAAAGCTGTCGGCAACTTCTAGGAAGCTCATGTTCATTATCAAAATCTGTATGAACGGAAATTATTTAAGAAAAGTAAAGGGGCCGCAACTTTTGAATACCTGAGAATAAAGCTAATAATATTGTCTGGTGCCTCCACTAAAATCAATCTAGTACAGGGTGGGTCTTATGCTATGATTAAAACTTGGCCAAACTTTCGCACCCCTAGTTTGACGTGGCAAACTCTTCAAATTTCAAAAACCAAAAATCTCATATTTAAATCAAATTTAATATTAAATATAATAATAAACAGTAATAATTCATGTATATTTTTTTTAAGATTAAAATTTTATAAAATAATAAAATAAATTATATATATATATATGATTTTTAAAAAAGTTTTAAACTATATTTAAAAAATTTAAAAACTGCCATTGTGATCGGTGCTGACGGTAGTAATTGTCTATAATGGAACCAAATAGTCATTTCTAACCACCTGATTTTGGCCTCCCTTTTCAGTGAAAATGACTCTTTTGATGAAGGTTGTCAGATCTGACTATCTCTGTCAGAAAAAGAAGTAAAAAACGACTAAAAAATACTGACTTTGGTTTCACTGATCTTTTCCAACCACTGTTTCTGGTAGAGGGGTCAGATTTGATTGCCTCTATTAAACGATGCCGGCATCGATGACAGTGACTGTTTTTATTTTTAAATTTTTTATATTTAAAAACTATTTTATAATTTTATTATAAATTTTTATTTTTTAAAAGAGTATTTTAGTCATTTTATTTGCAAAATAAAAAATAAAATAAAATTTGGTCCAAATGTGAGATTTTGGGTTTTTAAAATCTAGAGGGTGAGATTTTGATACCGCCTTAAACTATGGGTGGAACTAAGTTCTTTGGCCTTAAAACTTCGTTGACTCTTAAAATGTTATTTTGAATAAGATATAAAATCATGTGATCATGCAATTATCTAGTCTCAATTATAAAAATATATAATAAAATAATATTATTTTATTATTGATGATAAATATATTAATTAATTGTTTTTTTAATTTTAATAATAAAATATTTTTTAAATCAAATATATTAAATATCAAATTCATATTTTAAATTTGTAATTCATAAATAAAACAATTATTATTTTATCTAATTTGAAATAAAATAATATAATTTTAATAATTATTTAATATAATTTAGATTAAATTATAAATTTAAATTAAACTGAAACGAGCTATCATTTTCCTCTAACTTAACTTAAATTAACTTAAATTTAAGTTAAATAAATTTGAATTAATTTTGAAACCAATTTATCTCAATGTGTCAAGTCAAAACCGGGGTCCTGTTGTATATGAATGCATGATTATAATCAAATGAAAGCTGTCGGCAACCTCCATGAAGCTCAGCTTCATTATCACAATCTATCCGAATGGAATCTTTGAAGCTTTCTGAAAAACTAGAAAAAGAAATAATAAAAACTTTGGGACATTCAAGAATAAAAGTAGAGGGGCCCCCCACTACAATGGTAAAATATTATTTTTGTTTTCATTTTGAGTTCAGTTTTGAATTTATGATTCAGATTTATAATTTAGATTTGTAATTCGAGTTTAGTTTGATTTTATAACTTATATCTATGGCTCAAGTTTATCATTTTTTAATAAAACAAGATAAGAGACTCAAACCAAGAATCTAAATTATAAATTCGAGTCATCGATTCAAACCAAACTGAGTCAATCTCTCTAACTCAAATTTGGCTCAATTTTAAAATCGAACTAAACTTTCCAACTAAATATTGATTTAAATTTATACTAGACAATTTCAAATTAAACTAAATCAAATTGAGACAATTTTTGAGATTGAGATAACTCAACTTAGATCCAACCATAATCATGCTCAAAATTTGTTTAGACTAGATTTGACCCGAGCATTCTCACCATGATCAAAGATTTAGAGGTTGGGTTCCTTGTTTAATTTAGATCAGATCGCTTGAGTTAAAGATTAGTTTATTTGAGCTTTGGTTGAGTTGAGTTGAAAAAAGTCAGAGAGAAAAGAAAAATAAAGAGGGTATAGGGAATACTTAAATTCACTAATGAAAAATAAAACAAGTTCAAAATAAATAAAATATTTGATTCGATTTAACTTGAAAAAACTTATTTCAAATCCTAATATATTAATAAATAAACGACTTTTATAAATAATAAAACGGTAATCTATTGCTTAAATTCGTAATTTAAATTCGTAGTTCATTAATAAAATAATATTTTTTTATTTAATAATAGACATAAAAATATTGTTTGGATAATTATATGACATAATTTAAATTAAGTAATGATTCAAATTTGAATTAAATCAAATAATTAGTCAGATTGAGTCAAACTTCTTATAACTCGAGTTTAGTGTAATTTTAAAAACAAACGATCTTTTAACTTGAATTTGATTCAAATTTAAGTTAAATTAATTTGAATTGAGTTGAATTAAATCGAACCAACTTTTAAACTTGAACTAACTCGTTCGATACAGGCCTAATCCTAACAACCTTGAAAGAAAAAACATAAAAAAGGCCACTGTTTATTGGAAATAGAGCACTTGAAATGAAAAGAATTTTAGTTAAGAAAATAGCGAACCAAAAGGTCCGCACTAGTTGAATTCAATTATTCTAATTTATTATTTATTTTAATATTTATCCCTTATATATTTGAACTAAAAGAATATTAATAATTTATCATCCTTTTATTTTATTTTATTGTTGTTAGACAAACAGGTAATCAAATTTTAGAAATGGGGATAAAGTCGTAAAATCAATAAGAATAATGTAAGAAGTTTTAAAATTTGGTAAGGATCAATGTTTTAAAATCAAATTCCAGCTTTGAATTGGTTAACAGGTAGATCTAAATTAAACTCAATTTTATAAAAATAAATTATTTAAGATGATTTATTAAATATAAAATTTAAATTACATTTAATTTAAAATTAAATTTGATTATATATATCGTTATATGATTAAATATTATTTTATCTCTAAATCAAAATCGTTTAATCATATAACGATATATTATCATTAGGATATAAATTAATATTATTATTAATCAATTTATGATACACATCATCATTATATATGATTACTAGATCAAACTCTTAAACACATATAGTGATCGTGGAGTTGGTCACTAAATCCAAGATTTCAGTTATTTTGTTTGGTTGAAGTAGATTCAAATTCAGGTAATTTGGATTTGAAAATTAATTTGATTTAATTTGACACAAATTCATTTAACTCGCATTCAATTAAAAAAATATTTTAAAACTTAGGAAAACAAAATTCCGGCAACTTGGGGGAAGGTAGGAGTTTGATTAAAATCAATGGAAGAATTGAATAATGAAAGCTGTCGGCAGCTTCCAGGAACCTCAAACCAAACCAAACTATTGTTGATGGGTCCCGCACAAGTGGGCCCACTTAATAAATAAATATATAAAATATTAATAATAATACAGAAATGGGTAGGAAGGAGGTTGCTTTTAAGAAAAGTCTTATCTAACTATGATGTACAACCGTACACACGTTAACGTACACCCATACATACTATATTTTATATGGTCACAATCATGTTCATGACACCATACACGATCGAATGATGCATGTGTATATTCATATCATGATCGTTGTAATAGTCCAAGGGTAGAAATGTCTTTTAGGGTTCTGAATCCAAGGATAAAAGAGAGATTTCCTTGATAGGAAAGAGTTTGAGAGGGTTCAGGGGTAGAAGAGTCATTTTAGAAGCCTTTTGGGGGCTTAGTTCAGTTTCTACGCAAGGGTGGGTGGAAATGGCAATTTTTCCACCGCACACACGACCGTATGTCTTGCCTCAGCCAGATAAATGAGTTTATTTTCTTTCTGTCACGCATTTTTCCAGCTCCCAGCTTATTTCCCTGTTTCTTCTTCTTCTTCTTCTTCCCCAGCTCCAGTGAACCCTAGGCTCCCAGAGAGAGATCCCCCAGCAGCTCATCTCCAGATTAGAGATCCAGAAGCTTCCAGAGAGAGAGGTCAAGCTTCCATGGCACGAGGTAAGTGTTTTCCTTACCTCTTTCGCTGAGTTCAGAATATGTTTGCTGTTTCCAGCTTATGAGAACTTTATGTGTGCTTGTTTGAGATGATATCAGCATGCTTGAGCTTTGATATGATGAATGATTGAATGATTGAGTGGTTTTCCATGATTTATGCGTGTATATTATGTATACATGTATTATATGCTTTATGTATGATATATGACGTGTTTGAGTTGATGAAATGTTGATTAATTGCATGCTAGCAGCAGTAGAGAACTTGTATGTTTGATGATTTGGAGTGTGGAAGTGTTTGGTGTGGGAATTTCTGGGTTTCCAGACGCTATTTGTAGAATCTGGGTTGAGCACACGACCGTGCGCCCGTGTGGCCTCAATTCTGCATGACACACGGTCGTGCATGCTGCCCGTGTGCGTATGAAAACCCAGACACACGCCCGTGTGCCCGAGTACACACGCCCGTGTGTCTTCCCCTAATTCCACACGCCCGTGTATGTGAGACACGAGAAGCAGAAGAAGGCAGCCACACGCCCGTGCAGTGCCATACACGCCCGTGTGCCCCTTATGCACGCCCGTGTGCCCAGCCAAATTTTCATGAAAATGTTCCAAAGCCTTGCACGCCTAATAGCACGATGAGCACACGGTCCCGTGTGCCTTGACACACGCCCGTGCGCAAAGAGACACACGCCCGTGCACTTAAGAAAAAGCAGAAAAAGAATTGAAAAGAGAAATTAAGCCACTCTAAGCCAATTCTAAGCACACAGAACTCAGTAATAAACTAATAAATCAACATATCATGCATGATTATCAGCATTTGAGCACGACATGCCATATCAGATGTTTTCAGACTGGATCCAAGGATCCAACAACATGATTTTCAGATATACATATATGATTTTTCATATATCAGATAGGGGTGTATACGAGGGGGCATATGTGAGTTCGCACACCCGCTAGAGAAGGAAACCAGTGTCCGCTAGAGAGGACATGGTCACTGACCAAGCTCGTTAGAGAGAGTGCTGGTTGTGCATTAGTAGATTCAGTAGGACTTGAACTCACACGGCCAGGGTGTCGAATCCCTGTATTCATCAGTCTGGCCAGCATAACAGATATTTTCAGATATTTTCAATACCTTCTGATACAGATTTAAGCATATACTATATGCATATATTCAGGATCTTCGGATCATAATTTTATTATCAGAAAGAGTTTTCAGAAAAGACAGTTTTTCAAAAAAATAAGCCTGAGGGCCAGTTTTATAGCTTTTCAGCATACATGACATTAACATATACATTTCATGTCATGTACAACATTTCATGAGAAACAGAACAAAACAGAATAGAATCCAGTAAAGAATAACTCAGAAAATGGATATACTCCGGTATATCAAGAGAATCAGAATAAGAAAACCGTATAATAGAATTCCCTACGTGACGAGTCACGTAGTCAGTTAGTTGTGGACCTGCGAGTGTTTGAGTTTGGAAACGCTTGCTGAGTGACTTTGTCACTCACTCCCTTCATTGTATATAAACCAATGTTTTCCTCCGCCCGTTTCAGTCAGCTTTTTTCTTTTCTTTTCTCTCCAGGAAATCCTAGCTTTTTGAGGGAGAGATTAGTTAGCTTTAGCAGCCATTCCAGCCAAGATTTAGCCGAAGATAGAGAGATAGAAGATCTTAGCAGCTCCAGGTAAGTATTCCCTTACCTTTTTCCATTTTCCTTGGATTTGAGCTTCCTTGGTTGGGTTATTTCAGAGATTTGTGCATGTTTTTAGCTTATTAGCAGTGTATGTTGCATGCTAGTATGTTTGATTTGAAATGTGGTGAGTTTTGGGTTGAGATTTGGTGTGATCTTGCTGATTTCGACCGTGGGTGTCGAAATGGGGCTGGATGCACGCCCGTGCATTCGTGCGCGCACGCCCGTGATACTGGTTTTGGGTAAGGTCACGGCCGTGTATGCGAGCCATGCACGACCAGCTTTGAGAGGGGGTCACACCCGTGTGCCTGAGGGTCACGGTCGTGCGTTAGCCAAGAGTGAGTTTTTAGCCAGAATTTCCAGAAGCTTGAACGGTTGGGTTGCACACCCGACACATGGCCCGTGCATCTGCATGCACGTCCGTGCGTCCGATAGTGCACGCCCGTGCGTCTTAGTAAAAATGAGAAAAGAAAAGAAATAAGTAGAAACAAGAGAATAAACAAAATTTCAATAACAAGAAAGAGAAGAAAAGAAAGAGAAGAGATAAGAGATAAGATATTTTTTCCAAAATCACATTTTAATCTCACAACAGAACAAGAACTCATCACCAGACTTAAGTAGCGTAATCTAGTGATAGATTACGATTAGAAAACATAAATAAAGACAGAAACAAAAACAGAACAGAAAACAGAAAGAGAATAGAAAACAGAAAGAAACAGAAACAGAAACAGAAACAGAAACAAAACAGAATGAAAAGAAAATTAATAAGATAACATGCATGAATAGCATCATTCAGCATAGCATGTTAAACAGTGTTTTCAGAAAAAGGGATCAAGTGATCCATTTGCATCAGTTTTCAGCATTCAGGGCTCAATATCCGAGTCAATCATTAAGGGTGAATTCGAGGGGGCATCTGTGGGATTTCAGGTTTCTGACTTCGGTCAGATTGGTTAGATTTCAGCTTACTGGTCCGAAGACTGGTATAGTAGGACATTTCAGCTTACTGACACTTCGCTGGTATGGTTTAGCCTACTTGACCAGATGTCGAATCCCTGCATTCATCAGTCTGATCAGTGTAGCAGGTATCTTTGGATACAAAAATTTCAGAAACAGTTTTCAGAAACAGTTTTCAGAAATATGTTTTCAATAAACAGGCCCAAGGGCAAATAGCATGATTTCATACCATGATACATAGTACATGACATGGCAGAGCGTACAGACAGTAAGATTAGAATCATGTAAGATAAGAAATAAAAGAAAGAATAAGCTGCACGATATACGTCAGAGATAAAAAATAAAAGAATTCAGCTAATCCTATCAGAACGCAGAAATTTAATAAGAAAAGTAAGAGGATTAGAAGAAGCTATTAGGCTATCAGGAACTTAGTTAAGTTCGCCTAGATAGCAGTTAGCCAGTAGCAGCAGCTTAGTCTAGAGCCCACCCGAGGGTAGAGGTAGGAGATGCTTACTTAGTGACTTGTCGCTCATTCCCCGTGGTTTCCCTTTTTGCAGGTTGGTGTTTCGGGGAGCTGAGCTTGGTGCACGAGAGATGGCTGGTGTGTGGGATATGGCTTGAGCGGGTTTTTACCCGAGTTTTCAGATATATGTATGTATATGTTCAGTTTCAGCAGATAGCATGTTTGTGGCTTGCATGCTTTAGATTGCTCATGCATTCAGATTGTACAGTATCTTTATGTTTTCAGATATTATTATTATATAATAAACATGAGTTTTAGTCTAGGATACTGTACAGTGGGTTTTAGTTTCCCATCACAGATTTATAAACCAGCTTCCGCATATTTTCAGTAAGCAGTCAGAGTAGTACCCACTGCTATATATTAGAGATATATAAATATATATATATATATATATATATATATATATATATATATATATATATATATATATATATATATATATATTACAGTAATATATAGCAGGCGATGTATTACAAAATGAGTCTTCTTTTATACCCAATTTATTGCCTGAAGTAGCAAGGATCCGTTTGCTTGGCTTTCTATCCGTTGTAGTGGTTGAAAAGTCTACTCTACAATAAATTTTCCATGCGCACGATCATGCTCCTCGAGTGCACGGTCGTGCTTGCTGTATTTATGGCCTCGATCAGACTCCCAATGGTCGAATTAAACGTTACCACTAATGGTGCACGGTCGTATGCCTTTGACGCACAGTCGTGCTTCATGCCTTCATGGTTTTCGCTTAAAATTCCAGAAGCTCACATGACATTGATGCACGACTAACACACTGGCAACACACGAGTCATCTTTTGCTTGAGCACGGTCGTGTGTCATATCTGCATGATCGTGTGTATGCTGAATGCCTTTAAGCCTCATGCATGATCAGCCTTGCACGACTCCTTTGGTAGTGCTCTTCATTCGTCATCATGTACGGTCGTGTATCTACTATGTGCACGGTCGTGCGTTGACTGCCTTGCTTTGACTTTATGCACGGCTTCACTACATGACTTGTGTAGGACCCACCGTCACACGTACCCCTGTTGTTGAATAATATAGTTCTTTTTATTAATAATCTAGAAATCGGGTACGCGCGATGGGAATCCTACGAAAAGGAAAACCTACTACTGCTGATTACATATGCATGCGGAAGCTGAAAACAAAACTGAAATATACAATGGGCCCAAAATGGCCTTCTCATATATTTACAATTGTTTCTGTACACTATTCTTACATATGAGTAATTGAAAACATTTACAATACAAGACCCAACAAGTCCAAAACTGTATATATACATACTGAAAACTAGTGTGGGGCCCTCTCCTGCTAGCCTCGGTCCACCCGCTCCACGCCAACAGCACGAAAACCTGAAAAAGGAAGGAAGAAGGAAAGGGATGAGTGATAAAGATCACCCAGTAAGCATTCCTGACTTCCCTCAACCCAAGCAAGCAACACACAAAAAGCATACATACCTAGCCTTGGCCCTAATCATTCATCTATCGCTTGCTGGAATCGCTTATTACTGCTTATTCTGTGATCTAGATCTCATTATTAATACATGTCATGCTAGCTGGAAACTGAAAATGCATGTATCTGAATCTATATGTACCTGAAGGCACCTGCTGTGCTAATCAGGCTGATGAACACAGGGATTCGACATCTTGGTCATGTGGGCTGAACAGTCTAGCTACTGGCTAGAAAGCTAAAAATGAAATGCTGGACAATATGACTGGTGTCAGAAAGCTGAATCCCACAGATGCTCCTCGAGTTCACCCAAACTCTAACTCATACATCGGGTTCTGAATGCTAAATATTTCTGAATTCAGATCCCTTGATCCTCTCATACTACATGTCATGCAATGAGATGCTCATGCAGCCTTTAATATCTGATATCTTACTTATCTGATGCTCATTTAGCCTTTAAATTGGTTTCCCATGCTTTAAGGTTCATTTTCTGTAAATTCTGGAAAAATAAGCCGGTGCACGGGCTTGTGAGCAAGACACACGGGCGTGCTGGAGACACACACGGGGTGCATGGTAAAGGCACACGGGCGTGTGCCCAGATGCATGGGGTTATGTGCCCAGACGTACGGGCATGTGCCCAGACACACGGGATCGTGTGCTGGCCGTGCAGTCAGTCGTGCTCGCTTCTAGAATTTCTACACTTTTTCTCTACAAATCAGGCACACGACCGTGTCCCTTAGGACATACGGGCATGTCCTCTGCATTCAGGCTGTGCGCACTTCGTGCACACAGGCGTGTCCTTACAAAAACAAGGGCACACAGGAGTGCTCATGCGGGCACACGGGCATGCTCATGCGGGCACACGGGCGTGTGTTGTTCTGCATCGACAACACTCCCCTGGAAATATAGGAATCCAAGCCATTTCTCAACCAAACTCAAATTAAATCTCAACACACATTCTAGGCACTTCAATATGCACATATTAACTATCAATTTCAGCATTCATCAATCTACACTCATTCCACCATGGAAATCTATCATTTCTCTCACATAAACACACATAAGCAAAGCAAGCATGGTTCTTGGGTGGAAATCATCATCTCATGCATCATTTCATCATATATCAACATACAAACTCATTCATATACTCATAAGCATGTTGGAAACAAAACACACAGCACACTTCATCATCAAACATGTTGGGAACACAAGGAAGAAGTAAGGGAACACTTACCTCTTGCCATGGCTACTGGAATCTATCTTTTTATCTATTCTCTTGCTTCTCTCGCTGGATTAGGAGCTGCTGGTGGCTGGAAATCTGGTCTAGGGCTGGGAACTATTGAAAACAAAAAGAAACATGGCTGAAATGGGAAACTGGGTGAGAAATAAACTTAATCTCCCGTCTCTCTCTCATTTAACCCACCTACACGTGCGTGCAGGGTGTAGTGCACGAGAGTGCACAAGGGAAAATGAAGATAATTCATTTTCCGTGCTTCGCATGATTGAAACCTCTCTAAAGGAATCATACGAAGGCCACACAGGCTCTGGAAAGTTACCATCTCACCCCTAAACTCTTCTAGACTCCCAATCTATTACTAAATCTCACTTCTAACCCCAAAACTTTACACCTAAGGGCTTTTCTAATCTGGGATGCTGCAACTTGATATCTCGTGTTCTTCATGAATTACACACACGGTCGTGTGCTCGAGATATACACGGTCGTGTTCTTGACTCAGAAGCTTTAACTATGCACGGTCATGTTACACGGTTGAACTGATGGTGTTTTAACTGTATTATGCATGCACACGATCGTGCCTTATGAACACACGCCTGTGTTGGTCCTGAAAATTTTCATCAATTTTTCACAAAACCTTGCACGGTCCCATGTTCTGGACACACGAGAAGTCATTTGGTCTAGCACAGTCGTGTTAAAGTAGCATACGATCGTGCGAGACCTATAACCTGCAAAATAAAGCTTTTCTCCCTTCTTTTGTCATAAATTAATTCATGCAAGGGATTAATTAGCAATTTAAGCATATTTTTATCATCATCAAAACATCAAGAGTTCAACAATCTCCCCCTTTTTGATTGATGACAAAAATATGTGATAATTTATAAAATTAATTATAGACTAAGGAAAAAAACTGTTTCCCCTCACTTTAGGCACTCCCCCTTAGTTTGAGCTTTAATTACCAATATGTTATCATCAATTTTAACATACTTTTACCTTATTCTCCCCCTTTTTTGGCCATTAATCAAAAAATTTCAACAGAGTTTCCTCTGTTTTTCAAATATCTCCCAAAACAAACAAACAAACACAAAATTACACTCCCAATATATCAAAAATCAACATCAACTTCTTCAATGCACCAAATCATCAAACAATCAACATAATCCTAAGTCATCAAGCAATAATCCAAACAATCAATATAATCCAAAACATAAATCCAAACATCAAGATAAGGCAGAACATCAATATATTCCAAATATCAATATAATTTAAAACATCAAGATAATCTATAACAGTATATAAAAAATAAGTATGTTCCTCAATGATGGTTTAAAAAAAATGAAATGCAAGTGAAAATGGTAGATCAAGGCTTAGGTGGCATTGGGGGTTGCTATTGGAGAGGGGATTGGTTCACCATAGCATTAAGAACATCAACTCGGGACTCAAGCAATGCAATACGAGTGGAAAGTGCATCCCAAAATTCTTGAAATTATTGTCAATGGTCCATAAGATCACTAACGAGCCGATCCATTTTCTCATCCATCCTTCTGGACAACTTAAGAAGGACTTGAAGCTCCGAAGGTGATTGGACCTCTAGACCCGCTTCAGCACGTGCTTGTCCTCCCCTACGAGTACTAGTCTTAGCCACGGAATGGGCAGTAAATGGACCAACTGAAGGCTCATGGTCACCAACTAATGCTGGCAATCACTGTAACACCCCGCCTGTTATATATTACTGTAGACCATTTTTTTTTTTATAAATTTATCTCTAATATATAGCAGTAGGTATTACTCTAACTGCTAACTGAAAATATGCGGAAGCGGATTAACAAATCTGTGATGGGACACTAAAACCCACTGTACAGTATCCTGAATAAAGACTCATGTTTATAAAATAATAATAATAATATCTGAAACATAAAAGATACTGTACATCCAAATGCATGAGCAATCTAAAGCATGCGAGCCACAAACATGCTATCTGCTGAAACTATACATATATACATACATATATCTGAAAACTCGAGTGAAAACCCACTCAAGCCATATCCCACACACCAGCCATCTCTCGTGCACCAAGCTCAGCTCCCCGAAACACCAACCTGTAAAAAGGGAAACCACGGAGGATGAGTGACAAGTCACTCAGTAAGCATCTCCTACCTCTACCCTCGGGTAGGCTCTAGACTAAGTTGATGTTACTGACTAACTGCTATCTAGACAAACTTAACTAAGTTCCTGATAGCCTAAAAGTTTCTTCTAATCCTCTTTCTTTTGTTATTAATTCTGCGTTCTGATAGGATTAGCTGAATTCTTTTATTTCTTATTTCTGACGTATATCATACAGCTAAATTTTTCTTTTACTTCTATTCATACATGATTATAGTCTTACTGTTTGTATGCCCTGCCACGCCATGTACTATGTATCATGGAATACTGAAATCATGTTATTTACCCTTGGGCCTGTTTACTGAAAACATGTTTCTGAAAACTATTTCTGAAATCTGTTTCTGAAATCTCTGTATCTGAAGATACTTGCTATGCTGATCAGACTGATGAAAACAGGGATTCGACATCCTGGCCAAGTAGGCTGAACCATACCAATGAAATGTCAGTAAGCTGAAATGTCCTACCATACCAGTCCTCGGACCAGTAAGCTGAAATCTAATCAATCTGATCGAAGTCAGAAAGCTAAAATCCTACAGATGCCCCCTTGAATTCACCCTCAATAATTGACTCAGATATCGAGTCCTGAATGTTGAAAACTGATACAAATAGATCACTTGATCCATTTTCTGAAAACACTGTTTAACATGCTATGCTGAATGATGTTATTCATGCATGTTATCTTATTATTTCTCTTTTCTTTCTGTTCTGTTTTCTGTTTCTATTTCTGTTTCTGTTCTGTTTTCTGTTTCTGATTCTGTATTTGTTTGTATTTCTATTTTCTAATCGTAACCTATCACTAGATTACGCTACTTAAGTCTGGTGATGAGTTTCTTGTTCTGTTGTGAGATTAAAACGTGATTCTGGAAAATATCTTATTCTGTTTCTCTATTCTTTTCTTTTCTTTTCTTTACTTTCTTGTTATTGAAATTCTGCTTTATTCCTGCTTATTCTTTTCTTTTTCTCATTTTCTCATTTTCCTGCTAGGGCGCACGAGCGTGCACTATCGAACGCACGAGCGTGCATGCAGATGCATGGGCCGTGTACCGGGCGTGTAGCCTAACTGTGCAAGCTTCTGGAGATCTGGCTAAAAACTCACTCTAGGTTAACGCACGGCCGTGACCCTCGGGCGCACGGGCATGACCCCTTTCAAAAGCTGATCGTGCATGGCTCGCATGCACGACCGTGACCTTGCTCAAAACTAGAATGCACGGGCGTGCATGAACGAATGCACGGGCATGCACCCAGCCCTCTTTCGACACCCACGGTTGAAATCCGTAAGATCACCGCCCAAAACTCAACCTAAAACTCATCACATTTCTAAAAAAACATACTAGCATGCAACATACATTGCTAATAAGCTACAAACATGCACAAATCTCTGAAAACATCCAACCAAGGAAACACAAACCCAAGGAAAATGGGAAAAGGTAAGGGAATACTTACCTGGAGCTGTTAAGATCTTCTATCTCTCTATCCTTGGCTGAATCTTGGCTGAAATGGCTGCCAAAGCTGGCTAATCGCTCCCTCAAAAAGCTAGGGTTTCCTAAAGAGAAAAGAAAAGGGAAAAGCTAACTGAAACGGGCGGAGGAAAACATTGGTTTATATACTAGCAGGAATGCACGGGCGTGCATGGCGAGAAAAGGACGCACGGGCGTGCTCCTTCCACAAGCTGCATATACAGCCAACAAAAAGGCCATTCTACCCTCCTATCTTACTGGAACCGATTTCTAACTAAGAAATCTCTCTTCTAACCCCGAATCAAGGCCTAAAGAGGACCATTCTAACCTCGGGCTGTTACAATCACCATCCATTTTCTCCATCCTTTTCAATCACTCTCATTCGATAGAGTGCATCGACATTCAATATATGAGATTCTTCAAAAGGGATTCGGAACTCTCCATATCCATCGATGACAATGCCCAATTTTTTAACGATAAATGTGATAATCATACCAAAATCTATCAGAATCTTTTCTTTATCGTTGTGTGACTGGATATCATTGAACATGTTAATAATCCAACGAGCCATATCAATTTGACGTCCATTTATAGTAGCTTCCATTATTATCATGTCACGAACACTAACATTTTCGTTCATATTCATACGGGTATTCAATGTGTATGTGATCATCCGATGAAAGATCCGCATAGCTGGATTAGTCAAAGTCGAAGCCTTCGCCTTTTGGGCCTCGTAGAATCCAGAACCGCTGAGTAATATCCAAACCATTTGAGAACTTTACTCGTGTGGAAAGTCCAAAATACCCTCAGCATCATATTACAACGATTTACGTAATTATTCGATGGAAACTGTCCAATCACCATTTGCCAGTCGAAAATGCATAATATGATTAGTTATGTTTCCGCGTGTGTCCTTTTTAAGCGATAAGGAACTATAGAATTCATATACCAAATTCTCATATGCATCATTCCGCATGTAAAACAATCCATTGAATTTAGTAGCGTCAACTAAATTCGTAACCTCATTCAATAACCCAATTTCGTATAAAATCCTCATATCCAAGCATCTATCTACATAAATGGACTTTTTCATAAGTTTGGAAAGAAGTACCTTTTGTTGCTTTGAAGAACATACGATGCCGAATGGATTTTCTACCCTTGTGGAGCTTCTTGAAGGTCTAGAACGCGTTGGAAGCTTTATTCAGGGAGGCATTGTGATTTGGGTGGAAAATGAATTGAAATGAGAGATTTTGAGTGTGCTTTTGATGAAAATCAATCTCAAAATATGAGAAAAAACAAGAGAGACTTGTAAAAACAAGTTTAAAAGAAAATGAAAGCATAAAATTTGAGTAAATTTGATGAAAAATTGAGAGAAAAATTGGAGAAATCATGACCTAGGGTTTGTGTTTTGCATGAAAACTCGAAAATGAAGTAGATCTGCTTATATAAATGCGAACGCACGACCGTGTTGCTCTATCGCACGATCATGTGTCACCTTTATTTTTGTGACGTTTTCTATTCCGCACGATTGTGCACGTGATAGTTGCATGGTCATGTTTTGGTAAAAAATTTCAAAAATAATGAAATTTTAAAATGCATGCCCGTGTGGTTTTTTGTGGTACGCGTGCAATTAAACCGCTAATTTTAAAACACAACGCGCGGTCGTGTATAATGAAACACACGGTCGTGTGTTTTATGCAGGAGCACGCCCGTGCATAATTGTAACACACAGTCGTGTGTGACCAAAATCACACAAACCTGCAGTTTTCAAAAATCTACAAAATTTTGAGAATGCATATACAAAATATCTCAAGTCATGAAAACTTGGATATTTTGATTTAATGAGGTTTTGTTATCTGAATTCAGTTGTCGATTGATGTCAACTATAGAATTACATTGATTCGACTTGAATTTGTATTCAATGCAAGCTCATACAAATATATATATCCAATCATTTGCATCCAACCATTTGCATATAGTCAATCAATAACATACATCCAATTGCATATATGTATATCCAATCATTCAATCAAAACATCGAACAATTATCATGTAAGCATTTAAAAATGGAATTCTTAGGCACTTACTTGACTTGCATCAATCATTCCAAGGTCTCTTCTTATATAAGCAAACTTTTCTTTGACTAGAGGCTTGGTAAAAATGTCAGCTAACTGGTGGTTAGTATCAATAAATTCAAGTACAATTTCACATTTGCTGACATGATCACGCAAGAAGTGATGTCTAATATCTATGTGTTTTGTTCTAAAATGCAAAATTGGATTTTTTGAAAGTTGTATGACACTAATATTATCACAAAAGATAGGTGTTTTTACCCTTTCAAAACCAAAGTCAGAAAATTGTTGTTTCATCCAAAGAATTTGGGCACAACAACTAGTCGCGGAAATATATTTAGCTTCTATAGTAGAAGTTACAACCAAATTTTACTTTTTCGAAAACCATGAAGCTAACATGTTTCTTAGAAATTGAAATGTACCACTAGTGTTTTTCCTATCTATTTTGTAATCTTCGAAATCAGCATCTGAAAAGACACGTAATTCAAATGTTGAGTTCTTAGGGTACTATAAGCCGACATTCGGTGTTCCCTTAAGATATCTCAAAATTCGTTTTACTGCATTCAAATGCGATTCCTTAGGATTTGCTTGGAATCGAGCATACATACATACACTAAACAAAATGTTTGGCCTAGATGCTAGTTAAATATAGTAATGCACCTATCATACTTCTATATGTCTTTGTATCAACAATTTTACCTCATTCATCTTTGTCAATCTTTGTTGAAGTGCTCATTGGTGTTGGTTGCTCATTGGCCTCATGCATGTTGAACCTTTTTAGGAGGTCTTGAGTGTATTTTGATTGAGTGAGCAAAGTCCCCTCCTTCATTTGTTTGATTTGTAACCCAAGGAAGTAATTTAGCTCTCCCATCATGCTCATCTCAAATTTCCCTGCATCATCTTAGAAAACTCTCTACATAGAGATTCATTAGTAGCACCGAAGATGATATTATCAACATAAATTTGAGCTACTAGGATATCTTGCTTATGTTTCTTAATAAATAAGGTGGTATCCACCTTGCCTTTTGAAAAACCATTTTCAATTAAAAAAAAACTTAATCTTTCATACCAAGCTCTAGGAGCTTGTTTCAAACCATAAAGAGTTTTCCTTAACTTAAAGACATGATTTGGAAAACTTGAATTTTCAAAACCGGAAGGTTGTTCTACACACACCTCCTCTTGGATGAAACCATTTAGAAAAACACTTTTAACATCCATTTGAAAAAGTTTGAAATTGAAATGACATGCATAAGTAAGCAATATCCTAATTGCCTCTAATCTAGCTATGGGGGCAAATGTTTCATCGAAATCAGTACCTTCCTCTTGAGAGTAGCCTTGGGTAACTAGTCTTGTCTTGTTTCTTGTAACAATTTCGGATTCATTCACCTTGTTTCGGTATACCCATTTTGTACCGATGGTGGGATGAATATGTTTTCTCTAATGCATATTTTCTCTGAGATAAGAAAATATCTTTCTTAGATCTAGAGACTTCAATTCCAAGAAAATGTTTCAGGGAACCAAGGTCTTTAATTTCAAATTATTTTGACAAGTATTCATACAGTGCCTTTCTTTCTTCTGTATCATTTTCTGTAACCACCATATCATCCACATATACAATAAGAGCAATGATCTTACCCTGTCGTTTCTTCAAAAACAAAGTGTGATCTGAGTTGCATTGATGGTATCCGAATACTTTCATAGATGTTGTGAATCTTCCAAATCATGCTCTTGGAGATTGTTTCAGCCCATATAATGATTTCTTCAGTCTACACACATTTTTGCTATGTCTTTCTGGTATCATACATCCTGGGGGAAGTTTCATATAAACTTCTTCAGATAATTCTCCATGGAGGAAGGTATTTTTGACATCAAATTGCTGTAGTGGCCAATCCAAGTTTGCAGCTAAAGACAATAACACTCTTACAATGTTGATTTTAGTTGCACGTGTAAAAGTCTCTGTATAATCAATTCCATAGGCTTGTGTATATCCCTTTGCCACCAATGTTGCTTTGAATCATGCAGTAGTGTCATCTGCTTTATATTTCACAGTATAAATCCATCGACAATCCATTGGTTTCTTTCCTTTTGGGCAATCAACCAAATCCTAAGTTTTATTCTTTTGCAAAGAGCTCATTTTCTCATTCATAGCGTCTTTCCATCTTGGATCAACTAATGCTTCCTGCACACTGTTAGGAATATATACAGTAGATAATTGATTCACAAATGACTAATTTAATTCAAATAGATTTTGGTTAGCCACATAATCCTACTTGATTATGTGTTAAAAGAAAATGAGAGAAAAGTGTCAACGATCCTACTCAATTCAAGTTTGGGTTTGGTGTAAATGATAATAAATTGTACTATTGTTCATCCTATCAGTAATCTTTCGGTTATTTATCATCTTGAACGAATTTGAGGCCGAATTGGGTACTAATGATTCAAGCCAAGCTCAAGCAAAACAAATTTTATAACTCAAATTCATGACTTATATTTGTGGCTCGAGTTTATGGCTTTTTAACAAAACGAGACAAGGGACTCAAACCAAGAATCTAAATTATAAATCCGAGTCATATATTCAAACCAAACCGAGTCAAACTCTTTCTAATTCAAGTTTGGCTCAATTTTAAAATCGAACCTAACCTCCCAACTAAATGTTGATTTGAATTTATACTAGATAATTTTGAGTTAAACTAAATCAAACTGAGACAACTTTTAAGATTGAGACAACTTTTGAGACTGAGATAACTCAATTCAAATCCAACCCTAATCATGATCAAAATTTGTTTAAACTAGATTCGAGCCAATCATTTTCACCATGATCAAAAATTTGGAGGTTGGGTTTCTTGCTTAATTTAGATCAGGTAGCTTGAGTTAGAGATTATTTTGTATGAGCTTTGATTGAGTTGATATAAAAAAAATCAGAGAGGAAAAAAAAAAGAAAAGAGGATGTAGGGACACAATACCTAAATTTACTAATGAAAAATAAAACGAGTTCAAAATAGATAAAATATTTGGTTCAACTTAACCCAAAAGAACTCATTTCAAATCTTAATATATTAATAAATAAACGACTTTTAGAAATAGTAAAGCAGTACTCTATTGCTCAAATTCGTAATTTAAATTCGTAGTTTATTGATAAAACAATATTCTTTTATCTAATACTAAACAAAAAAATATTGTTTTGATAATTATTTGATATAATTTAAATCGAACAATAAATCAAGTTTGAATTGAGTCAAATAATTAGTCAGACTGAGTCAAACTTCTTGTAACTTAAGTTTAGTGCAATTTTAAAAACAAACGACCTTTTAACTTGAATTTGATTCAAATTTAAGCTAAATTAATTTGAGTTGAGTTCAATTAAGTCGAGCCAACTTTTAAGCTTTGAACGATCTCGTTTGATACAGGCCTAATCCAACAATCTTGAAAGAAAGAACATAAAAAAAAAAGGCCACTGTATGCTAGAAATAGAGCACTTGAAATGAAAAGAAAATTAGTCAAGAAAATAGTGAACCAAAATGTCCACACTAGTTGAATTCAATTATTCTAATTTATTATTTATTTTAATATTTATCCCTTATATATTTAAAATAAAAAAATATTAAATATGATTTATTAAATATAAAATTTAAATTATATTTAATTTAAAATTAAATTTGATTAATACATATCATTATATAATTAAATATTATTTTATCTTTAATTCAAAATTGTTCAATCATATCACGACATATTATCATTAGTATACAAATTAATATTATTATTGATCATTTTATGATACACATTATTATCGTATATGATTACTAGATCAAACTTTTAAATACATGTAGTGATCGTGGAATTGGTTACTAAATTTAGGATTTTAGTTATTTTATTTGATTGAATTAGATTCAAATTAAGATAGTTTGGACTTGAA
The DNA here is from genome assembly GCA_026122585.1 of Anacardium occidentale. Lineage (NCBI taxonomy): Eukaryota > Viridiplantae > Streptophyta > Magnoliopsida > Sapindales > Anacardiaceae > Anacardium > Anacardium occidentale. Next base: position 151,372 of record JAJEJH010000029.1, read on the forward strand.
AATTAATTTGATTTAATTTGACTCAAATTCATTTAACTTAAATTTATTTATAAAATTATTTTAAAACTCAGGAAAACAAAATTCCAGCAACTTGGAGGAAGGTAGGAGTTTGATTAAAATCAATATCAGTGCAAGAATTGAATAATGAAAAAGCTGTCCGCAGCTTCCAGGGAGCTCAAACCAAACAATTGTTGACTGCGTCCCGCACAAGTGGGCCCACTTAATAAATAAATAAATAAAATATTAATAATAATATAGAAAGGGATAGGAAAGAGGTTGCCTCCAAGTAAAATTCAATAAAGAACAGTCGGTTTTTGTTTTTTATGATATAATCAATTCTTATCTAACTATCATAAATCAATGGAAGATTTGAAAAATGAAAGCTGTGGGCAACTTCTAGGAAGCTCATGTTCGTTATCAAAATCTGTGTGAACGGAAATTATTATGGGGCCTCAACTTTGGAATACTTGAGAATAAAGCTAATAGTATTGTCTGGTACCTCCACTAAAATCAATCTAGTACAAGTTCCTCTTTCTTTCTCGCATCCTTCTCTTCCTATTGCAATCTTAAATCTTTCCTTGTTTTCAGCAACACAAACCATGGCATTTGTTCTTAAGCCTGTCGTCTCCGAACTCGTGAAGCGGTTGTTTCAGATATTGGAGTCCAATGAAGTGCGGGACTTTGCCCGCCAACTTCTTGTAGGGGTAGATTCAGAGCTGAAAGAGCTGAAGAAAAAGTTGCAGATGATTGAAAACCTTCTTCGCAATGCAGAAGACAAGCAGCTGATGGATGAAAGCTTTAAACTGTGGCTTGACGATCTTCAACACTGGGCTTATGATGCGGAGGACTTGCTAGATGAGTTTGCCTACGAAGCTTTGCGACGCAAACTGAAAGCAGAACACCAGGCTACCTCTAGCAGGGGATTTAGCTGCATCCCTGCTCGTTTGCCTAGCCCCATGTTCAATGCCCACATGTGGTCCAAGATCAGAGACATCAATAGCCGGTTGGAACAACTCCGCCGGCAAAGATCAGACGAACGTAAATTGCAAGAGGATTCTGGAATGACATCAAGTATCGTCGCTGCACCACAGAAACCAGAGGAAACTTCAAGCGTCCCACCTGAACGATTTGTTCATGGCAGAAATGAAGATGAGTCCAAACTCCTTGACATGGTGAAAAGCGGTGCCGACATTCAAGTTATAGCAATTGTCGGCATGGGAGGGATCGGCAAAACAACCATTGCTCGGGTTGTGTACAATCACAAGGAGCTGGAAGCTTCCAAGTTTGAGAAAAAAGCCTGGGTGTGTGTTTCAAACACCTTTGACGTACTCAAAATCTCAAAGGAACTTCTTGAGCAATTCTCGTCCCCGGTTCCAAACACTTTAAATGAAGTGCAAGTTAAGTTGAAAGGGGCAGTAAGTGGAAAGAAATTTTTGTTAGTACTTGACGACGTTTGGAAGGTGGAGTACAGGGATTGGGAAAAGCTTACGTCTCCCTTCACAGCTGGTGCACTTGGAAGCACGATGATCGTGACAACCCGCGGTAAAGATGTGGCACAAACAATAAGATGCTCTCATACTTATCAATTAGAGCCTTTATCCGAAGAGGCTTGTAAGTCCTTGTTTCAGGAGCATGCATTTGGGACTGGTGCAGCTGCGGTTCCTAATCAAATTTCTAATTCAACTTACAAAAGAGTTGTTGAAAGGTGCGGCGGCCTACCTCTGGCAGCAAAGACCCTTGGTGGTCTTCTACGCTCTAAGCCGAGTGATATGTGGGAAGAAATATTAAATAGCAAAATATGGAGTAATGAAGGGGATGACATTCTCCCAACATTAAAGCTGAGTTATCATTATCTTCCTTCCAATCTAAAAAGATGTTTTGCCTATTGTGCAATTTTTCCTCAAGATTACAAGTTCAATGAGAAGGAACTTGTATTTTTGTGGATGGCAGAGGGTATAGTTCGATAGTTCGATCATCTAATAAGCAACTGGATGAGGCAGGTGAGTGTTTTCATAAATTGTGTTCAAGATCACTTTTCCAACATTCAAGTAGTCATGGTTCCAAATATGTTATGCATGATCTTGTTCATGATCTAGCTCAATCAGTTTTTAAAGAAGTTGGTTTTAGATTTGAGCAAAATGATGATGAGCGACCAAAAAATTTTGAAAAGATCCGTCATTTCTCTTATGTTCCTTTCCATTGGATGGGAAATGATAAATTTAAAGCTTTGGAAAAGGTGAAAAGGCTGAGAACATTCTTGCCCATAGCCACGAGACCATATCTTACAAGGGGTGCTGAATATTATATAAGTGCTACAGTAATTTTTGATTTATTGCCTAGGTTAAAAAAGTTGAGAGCACTATCTTTTGAAAGACACCACATATGTTATATGCCTGATTCAATTGGAGATATGATACATCTACGATATCTCAACTTATCTCACACTTGGATCACAAGTTTGCCTGAGTCAACAAGCCAATTATTTAATTTGCAAACTTTATTGTTAAAAGATTGTTCTCATCTCATGAAGCTACCTTCCAACATGAGATATTTGACCAATCTATGTCATCTTGACATAAGGGGTGGAAATTTATTGAAAGAGATGCCACTTGGAATAAAAGAGTTGAAAAATCTTGTTATATTGTCAAATTTTATTGTGGGCAAGGAGACGGGTTCTAATTTGGAGGATTTGAAGCACTTAAATTTTCTTCAAGGAGAGCTTCACATTTCAAAGTTACAGAACGTGACAAATCCAAATCAAATAAGAGGGCAAATAATAAGCAATAAGAACAATTTAAAGGTGTTGTTGCTAATATGGGGATATCGTGAAGTGCTTGATAACTTAGATGTAGATATGGACACACTCAACAAGCTAAAGCCTCCTAGAAATTTGACAGAACTCACAATCTATGGCTATGGTGGTGAAAGCTTTCCATCTTGGTTAGGAGATTCTTTGTTGCTCTCTAATTTGGTTGTTCTTAAATTAGAAAACTGTCAGAGGTGCACTTCCTTGCCTTCACTCGAAATGTTGAACTCACTTGAAGATTTGACCATAAAAAATATGTCAAATCTAAAAAGAATACATTTTCGAGCACCTTTTAAGTCATTAGAGATTCTTTGTTTTGAGAATTTGCAAGAATGGGAGTATTGGAACGTTGGGAGAGGAAATGAAGGCATTGAAAATTTTCCGAAGCTTCATGTGCTTTCTATCCAATACTGTCCCAAACTTGTTGGAAAATTACCTAATTGTCTTCTTTCATTGGAAAGACTTGTTATAAAGCATTGTGCAAAGTTGGTGGTCTCATTCTCAAATTACCCGAGAGAATGCAAGTTAGAAATTGGTCAATGTGAGGGAATGGTATACAATAATGGTTCATTTGATTTTAAAAGGTTGAATTCTCAATGTCTGGCAAATATTGCAGAGGTTGAAATTAAATTAAAGCAAGGATTCCAAAAAGTAGAAGATTTGGAAATCGTGGACAATGAAGATATTTTAGATTCATGGCAAAGTTTAGCTAATTATGAGAATTTACTATGCAAAGGGAATGATCTCTCCTCCCTTCAAAGGTTATCAATTAGAGATTGTAAAATTGACTTTGTTTTTTCTAGAAAGATAAATTTTCTTTCTAGTCTAAACTCTCTTGAGATTATTGATTGTGAGAATCTAACATGTTTTGGAAGTGACAATTTGCCTTTATCTCTAAAAAGACTTGAGATTAGATCTTGTGGGAGTCTAGAATATTTGAAGGATTTAAGTAATTCTCTTCTTGAGTATTTGGAGATTGAGGAGTGTGATTCTCTCATATGCATATCATTAGATGGTTTGTTGCCTGAGACTATCAAAGAACTTGCAATTAGTAATTGCAATGCATTGAAAACATTATCATCTAGAAATGAGTGTCTACCTAAGTCACTTATATCCATCAATATTGATGGATGTTCAGAGCTTAAGTCAATTGGTGAGTCCTTTCAGAATGGCACGTGTCTTCAAGAAATATGTTTATATTACTGCAAAAATCTGGAATCCTTACTAAGTCTACACCATCTTACTTGCCTTGAGTCCATTGGGATAGTCGAATGTCCAAAATTGTTGGTAATAGAAGGTGTTCCCAGCAGTCTAAGTGAACTCAACCTTGTTGGAGATGTCAAGTTGGATCAGCCAATGATAGAGTGGGAGTTGCACAACCTTAAATATCTCACTCTTCAGGAATGCGAAGATGCAGCATCGATTTTACAAGAGGACAAGGGAGTGAGATTGCTCACCTCTCTAATACATCTGGAGATTTACAAATGCCTCAAATTGAAACACCTATCTTCCCTAATTTTTCAAAGCCTCATCTCTCTTGAAAGCTTGAATCTCTGTAATATCCCACTGCTTGAATCCATCCCACACCTCACCAACCTCACCTCTCTTAGACAGTTAAGTTTTCAAGATCTCCCATTGCTTGAATCCATCCCAGACCTCACCAACCTCACCTCTCTTGCACATTTAACATTTCTACATCTCCCACTGCTTGAATCCATCCCAGACCTCACCAACCTCACCTCTCTTGCACATTTAACATTTCAACATCTCCCACTGCTTGAATCCATCCCAGACCTTACCAACCTCACCTCTCTTACGGGTTTTAAAATAAAGTCATGTGAAAGGCTTGAATTAATTCCAAATCTCAGCAGCCTCACCTCTCTTGAATGGTTGATGATTGAGGATTGCCCAAAGCTCAAATCCCTACAAGGCCTGCCATCTTCACTCCTTTCTTTAGAGATTAAAAAATGTCCATTGCTAAAAAGACAGTGGAAAAGGGGTAACGGAAAATATTCCTCAAAGATTGCTCACATTCCTCATGTTCAAATAGATGAAAAATTCATCTACAATTCGAAGGAGGAAGAAATGAGCTAAATTTTTGGTCAATCTGATAACTATATGATTTCATCGAAGGTACGTAATATTTCTTGATGACATCTCTACTATTTGTCGAGATTTTTGTGAAATACAACATTTTCCCTTAATTTTAAAGTAATTAATATGATTTCAACTTTGGCAGCTGATGGTCAACAATAATCTCTCCGTTGTAGTTTGTCCAGGTAATTTTATTTCAACTTTTCTAATTCCATAAATTTACTGCTAACAGAAGAAACTTTCAACTTAGGAAAATTCTAAGTTTTGGAATTCTCAAGTAAATTCTTCATGTTCTTGTTTCACTTTTCAATTCTTGAGAGAATCTTTCAACAGCATATAACCTAATATTATACTTATGTTTTTGTGAGTTTTGAATTCAGGGGAGGAACATTTAGAGGCAGAAGTTGGACTATATTCCGTTGAATTCAGGGGAGGAGCAATGCAGGAACAATGCAGGACCTCTACACCTAGATTCATTGTTGTAAGAATCAATGGAAAAACTTGAATAAAACCTCCAATTCATGTCATTTCTGCAGCAGCATGTGATCAGTTCCTATGGTGGTAAGAGATTTCTAAATGAAATACAAATTTGAACTTGGACAAATTCTAGTTTCAGGAATTCTTAATACAACTAAATTTTTCATTATCTTGTTTCATTTTTCAATTTCTTAGAGGGTCATGAATAACGTTAGATGATATTATTGCTTAATTTGTGTGAGTTTAGAGAATTGATGCAAATTAGAAAATTTTAGCTTATATTTCTCTGCTTCTACAATTCAAGGCAGGAACGTGCAGAGGCAAGTGTTGAGCTATCATTCTCAAATTGAATAATTGATTTAAAAATTGATCTCATTCAGTTTCAGGTCTATCAAAACTTCTAACGTCTAGCTTTTGTTGTTTTGATAATAACTTCTTTGCCTCAGGTTTAAATTTTGATAACTTTATTTGTGCTTTCAGTTACTAGATTGTTTGATTATTCTCTTACCCCTGGGAGATGTGATCAATGGACCAAAAGCCTATATAACAAAATTCTGAGCTGTCAGCAATATTCTCAAATTGGAGGTTTTTAAGGTAATTGTATGGTTTGTATCAATCTCATTTATGGTTGAATTTAAATTTTAGTACGTGTAATTTAATTTAGTATTTGTCACTTTTTTCCAGCAAGAAGCTAGTGAAATATTGCCCTAATTTCAGAAGTAGAGTGTGGTTCCTCTGTTCCAAGATCTTGTGGTTCCAAGGTAACCAAAAGTAAGCAATACCTGCAATTTTCATGAAAACATCTGCTAAAGATCCTTGCTACTTTCTTTTCCTGATCTGGGCTTTACAATTGCGTAAGCATGAAACTTTTCTTTCTCATTCATTTTTCTTCAGGTGCCACTGTCTCCAACTTCACATAAGCAACTGTTATCCTGTCATGTTTACTTTACCTATGCAAACAACACTATGTGGGATCCCTACACTTAAATTAACATTGCAGAAATCGTTGGAGGGCTTAAAGTTTTCCTTCTCCAACTTCATGTAAGCATATTTAAACTTTTAACAAGATCAAAAGTTATTTCTGCTTATCTACAACTAAGTAATGGACCTCTATATATCTTGCTAAAGCAGTATTACTAGTTAATCTTCATCTATCAAAACACGTAAAATACTCATTCTCGATTCTTTTATGTAGTCTTATACTTACATATATTCTCATCATAATTGCCCTTTTATGTCAAAAAATCATGTCTCTTTAATTTGAATGTTTCAATATATAAGGTGAATCCTAAAAGACTTTCGAGATGAAATCCACACAATACTCTCCTGAAGTTGTGTCACCTTGGATGAAAGACTTGAATAAGAAGTTCAAGTTATGTCCTTTTTGTAGTAGCTTGTGATCAATCAGTTTCTATAATGGTGAAATATTCTCGCTTGGATAAGAAATTTTCTTACACTTTTAGATCGTTGAAGTAATGACAGGTTCATGTTTTTTTTGCACGATCAGAGAAGGTAAAAATTTATAAAATCACATCTCAAGAACTTTGGAGCTCAAGAGGTGTTCTACTTATACGTTGTATGAGAAAAGGCTTGCAAGATCTAATAAGTTCTAATTCTTACCATATCAAGTTAACGGTCTCATATCCCTTAAGTAATTTTTTAATAAGATTGCTATCAAAGTAGTGTTATTTTTTGTTGGTTTGCCCAGTTGCAACAAAAATTTTGAGATATGTCCATTGTTACTTAAAGCTCGTTGAAATAAAATAACAAGGGAAGAGAAGGCAAGAAATCCCCTAAAGCAAATGGATGAAATTAAAAAACATTACATCACTTCTGAAAGTGTAAGTTGCAACTGTTCTCTTGTATCAATTTTTCATATATTTCTATAGCTTATACTTTTCTTTATTTTTAGGTGATTTGGTTGTAGGGTTTGAAAGTTAAGTACACAAACAACAACACAACTATAGCTATGGAGAAAATATGAAGAGTGTTGAAGAATAAACCACTAAATTATCACTTCATACACTTGGGTCTCAACCCATCGCTATGGCACCATAAGCTTATTGTGATGATAAAGGGAATGTAAAGCTAGCAGGGTAGCATTGCAGGCAAAGGAAATCTGCTGAAGCAACATGTGATCAGTTCTAACGGGGGTAAGACATTTCCAAACGGATAAAAATTCCTGTAAAGTTTAAAATCTTTGTGATGATAATAAAGCTTATTATGATTTTCCAAAGGATCAAAAAGTGCCAAAAAAAACTCTAAAATCGTATCTCTTTAACTTCTAGAGGTCTAAAGTGTTCTCTACTCGTATAATTTGCTAGAGAAGGCTTGTTGGATGTGATAGTCTGAAGTCCTTATCAGATCAATTGAAGAGTTTCACAACGGCAAGTAATTTCTTAATACTAAGGTTTGTGCGGTTGCATTATTTTATGTTTGTTTTGTCTTGTTGCAACTCATATACTGACATTTGTTTTTTGTTAATTAGTAGTTTGGAAAATGAAACAAAAGGGAAGTCAATGTTTCTTACACAGGATACATGAGAAGAATTCTTTTGAATAAACTAGATAAGATTAAAATAAACGACTCACCTGTTATCTTCTAGTCTTTACTTTAGAAAACTATTCACATATTTTTTTTCAAAGCTGTCAATTTCGAATTTACCTTCTCTGTGCAAACAACATTATATAGGATCCCTGCACTTAAATTAGCATCACAGGAATCATTGGTGGGCTTAAAGTTTTCCTTCTCCAACTTCATGTAAGCATATCTAAACTTTTAACAAGATCAAAAGTCATTTCTGTCTCATACATCTAATTGCATGTTATGCACCTTACTCTTGGATTTGCATATGAGGCCCACCAAATGGTGTGAAAAACTAACGGACCTCTATTTATCTTGCTAAAACAGTACAACCAATTAATCTTCGTCTACTAAAACATGTGAGATAGTCATTCTCAATGCTTTTATGTAGTCTTATTCTTACATTTTTCCACCATTATTACCCTTTTATGCCAAGAAATCATCTCTGCTTAATTTAAATGTTTTAATATTTAAGGTGGATCATAAAAGAATTTCGAGATAAAATTCATACAACTTCAAGGGATCAATGTGTCACCTTGGATGAAAGACTCGAATATGAAGTTCAGCTTTTGTCATTTCCTGAAGTAGCTTGTGATCAATCGGTTTCTATAGTGGTAAGACATTTTCAACTTTGATAAGAAATTTTTGTACATTTCTTAGATCTTTGAAACGATGTCAAGTTCATGTTTTTTCTATAGGAACGGAGAGAGTAAAAATATTTAGAATCACACCTCCAAGAGATCAGGAGATGTTTTGCTTAAATATATTACTAGAAAAGGCTTGCTAGATTTGATATGTTCCTATTGTTACTAAATCAACTAAAATGGTCTTACATCCCATAAGTAAGTTCTTAATGGGATTGCTCTTAAAGTAGCGCTTTTGTTGGTTTGCCAATTTGCAGCATAAATATAGATATTTGTTTTTTTCCTAGTTACTTGACAGCTTGTTGAAATAAAGAAATGGAAAATTGGGCAAAAAATCTCATGAAGCAAATAAATGAGATTACATCACTTTAAAAATTTTTAAGTCACAATTGTACTCTTGTATCAATTGTTTCATTTTTTTTTTTAACAGTTGTGTCAATTTCATGTTCTATTTTTCTTTGTTTTGCAGGTGATCTGACAGGAAGGTTTGAAAAGTATAAGAGATTTTCATAGCTTATTTAAGGAATCATTTTTTACTTGGTGTAACCAACACAACGCAGGACCGCCACGCTAAGATTCAACATTGCCAGAATCATTTGAAAGGCTTAAAATTTTTCTTCTCCAACTTCATGTAAGCATATTTAAAACTGTTTTTATACATATAAACTTGTAAAAAATGATGATCCTAAATCATTTCTGTTTGCACATCTAATTACACATTTCCTACCTTACTCCTGGATTTATATATGGAGTCAACCCATCCATGAGAGAAAATCCAAGAAATGAACTTCTATATGTCCTGCTGAGGCAGAGCAATCAATCAATTTTCACCTTATGCAAGCATGTGAGAAATTTTTTTCTCAATCCTTTTATGTAGACACTTATTCTTACATTTTCCCAACATCATTTCCCTTTTTTTTAAAAAAAAAAAAAATTAGGAGGCATGTCCACTTCATTTGTATTTGTTCATATTCAAGGTATATACTCTTCAAGGGAGTATTTTTTCGCCTAGATGAAAGACTTGAATAGAACCTCCAACTCTTATCATTTCTTCATGTTCTTTTTCATTTGACAATTTTTGAGAGGGCCATTGAATAACAAATTAGATGATACTATTGCCTAATTTGTGTGAGTTAAGAGATTTGATGCAAATTACACAATTTTGGCTTATATTTTTATGTTTCTATAATTGATTCAAAAACTAATCTCATTCAATTTCAGGTCAGTCAAAACTTCTAACATATGAATCATTCTACGATTTTTATTTCTACATTTTGTTATTTTGAGAATAACTCCTCTGCTTCAAGTCTAAACTTTGCTGACTTTATTTTTACTTTTAGTTATCAGATCATATGACTAGAACAAAATTTTGAGCAGTCAACAAGATTCTGAGACTGTAGGTTTTTAAGGTACTTGGATGTTTCATGTCAATCTCATTTCTGGTTTTATACACACACACACACGCATATATATATTATTACGTGTAATTTAATTTTGTATTTTTTCATTTGCTTGACCAGCAAGAAGCAAGTGAAACATTGCTCTAGTTTCAGAAGTAGAGTATGGCATTTTTATAACAAAGTACTTACAAATGAAAGTGGCTCTCTGATCCAAAGGTTCTCGACTCTTGTGGTTGCAAGGTTACCAAAAGTAAGTAATATCTGCATTATTTGATAAAAACATCTGTTAAAGATCCTTGCTACTTTCTTTTCCAAATCTGGGCATTAAACGTTTCTTTCTCAATTATTTTCTTCAGGTGCCACCGTCTACAACTTTACGTAAGCAACTGTTTCAATCTAACTCCTGTTATGTCTAATTTTTCCAGATCTAAACCTTAAAAACTGGCATGTCTACTAGGGCTTTTAGAACCTAACTCCTGAAGCTGAAACTACGATACAGGGTTTGGATCTTCTGGTTCTAGCTGTTGCAACTGTTAATCAAGGTGCATTTTTCTGCTTCTGTGTATTGTTTTTTATTTTTATCTAATTGTTTTTGTTTTGGGCAAAGTGAAATGCATCATCATTAATCTACGGTTTACTTTCTATAGCTTCTTTAAGGAATCATTATTTACTTTACCCATGCAAACAACACTATACAGGATCCCTACACTTAAATCAACATTGCAAAAGTCATTGGGGGGTTAAATTTTTCCTTCTCCAACTTCATGTAAGCATGTTTAAACTTTTAACAAGATCAAAAGTCGTTTCTGCTTCATACATTTAATTGCATATTATGTACCCTACTCTTGGATTTGCATATGGAGTCCACCAAATGGTGAGAAAAACTAAGTAATGGAACTTTATATATCCTGTTAAAGTAGTACAACCAGTCAATCTTTGTCTACTAAAACACGTGAGATATTCGTTCTTAATATTTTTATGTAGTCTTATTTTTACATTTTCTCATTATCATTGCCTTTTTATTCCAAGAAATCATGTCTCTTTAATTTGAATGTTTTAATATTCAAGGTGAATTCTAAAAGAATTTCGAGATAAAATCCACACAATTTCGAGGGAGCAACACATCAACTTGGATGAAAGACTTAAATTAGAAGTTCAGCTTTTGTCATTTTCTACAGTAGCTTCTGATCAATTAGTTTCTATAGTGATAAGACATGTCCATCTTTGATAACAAATTCTTGTACATTTTTTTGGATCTTTGAAACAAGAACAAATTCATTGCTTTTCTGCAGGAACTGAAAGAGTAAAAATCTCTAGACTCACATCTCACAAACTTTGGAGATTAGGAGATGTTCTAGTTAAATAATTTACCAGAAAAGGCTTGCAAGACCTAGTAAGTTCCAGTTCTTTCTGGATCAACTAAACAGTCTCATATCCCTTAAGTAAGTTTTTAATATGATTGCTCTCAAAGTCACTGTTCTCTTTTGGTTTGCCTATTTGGAACACAAATACCGATATTTGTTTCTAGTTACTTAACAGCTTGTTGAAATAAAGAAAAGAAAAGACAAGGCACAAATCTCCTTAAGCAAATTGATGAGATTAAACAATTTTGTAGGTCACAATTGTTCTTTTGTATCAATTGTTTCATGCATTTATACTGCAAAGTCAATTTCATGTATTATTTTTCTTTGTTTTACAGATGATCTGACAGCAAGGTTTGGAAGTTAAGTACACAAACACCGACACTGCTACAGATATGGAGAAAATATCAAGAGTGTTTAAGTATAAGCCACTAGGTCATTGCTTCACGAACATGGGCTTCTTTGTGTTGCTGTGGCATTGTAAACTTATTGTGGTGAAAAGAGGAATGTAAAGTCTGAAAATTTGTTGTGGCAAGACAGCAATGTAGGCCAGCAAAGGAATTCTGCTGAAGCAACATTTGATCAGTTCTGAGGGTGGTAAGATATTTCCAAATGGATAAAATTTCTTGTAAATTTTAAAATCTTTGTGATGATGACAAAGTTTATGTCTTTTCTGCAGGATCACAAAGTGCAAAAAACATTAGAACCTCGTCTCTTGTACTTTGGAGATCAATAAGCGTTGTTTGCTTGCATATTTTGCTAGAGGAGGCTTGTTGGATATAGTAATTTCAAGTACTTATCAGATCAACTTAACAGTTTCACAACCTTAAGTAATTTCTTAATACAAATGCTTACGAAGTTGCATTAATTTATGCTGATTTGTCTAGTTTCAACTCAAATATTGATATTCGTCCATTGTTATTATTAGATTAGAGAAAAACACATAGGGAAGTCAATGTATCTTTAACAGGATATATGTGGAGAATTTTTCTGAATAAACTGAATGAGATTAAAAGACATGACTCACCCACTATCTTCTTGTTCAGAAAATTGTAACTGTATTTGTTGTATTAACTTTTTCATTCGTTTTTTCGGCTCTATCGATTTCATATTTTATTTCTTTGTTTTGCAGGTGATCTAGCTACACAGTCGGACAATTTAAGTTCACTGACACCAATCTGCTGATGACTTGGAGAAAATCTAAAGAAGGTTAAGCCACTAACCACAAGATCACTGCTTAACAAACTTGGAGCTTCATCAAGTTGCCATGGCAATGCAGCAAGGAAGGCACTTGAATTGAATTTTTTCGACATCGCTTCTTTGGTTACATAGAGGCTGTGAAGATGTTACAATGTTAACTAAATGAAGTGCTGAATGTTGTGGCTGGAAGGTCTTGTTAAATGATGAAATTCATGCTACAAAAGAAAGTTTCATCCTTCGGATTAGTATGCATAAAGTGGGGAGAGTTAAAAGAAAGTGGGAGAAGAGTGTATAAGAGCTTGGGGCTTAAGTTTGGGTTTGGTGCAAATGTTAATGAATTGTATTATTGTTCATCATGTCAGCAATCTTCCGGTTGTATACCAAACTTGAACGAATTTGAGCCTGAGTTGGATAGCTTGAGCTAGTTTTGGATTCAATTGGATTTGAATTCACCCCTAAATAAAAGCAATAAATAATCTTATAAATTGAATTTTCGGTTCGGGCCTATACACATTCTTCTTTAACATCTTTTCCCAATTCTGAAGGTAAATTTTCATCAGACCTTGTTTAGAAGTATTCTTCAGTGACAGGAGTAGGTGAAGCAGAGGACTCAAGGCTGTAGAAGAAACTATCCTGTTGTTGTTTTGTGAGGTTCTTCAGAAGTATTCATGGGATTCATGGTTAGGATAGAAACACAATTACGATGTATTATTTTATGATTAAGTGATTTTTAAATAGAAATAAAATAACACAGAATTATATAACAACATTATCATACAGTATTACTCTTTTACAGACAACTTACTTAGTTTCTACCTTCTTATTTCATCTGTGCATTGAGAAGGGCAAAAGGAGATAGCAAATTCAGAAGGGCCAGAAGAGTTGTTAAATTTTGGGGACATCAATGAAATGAAGTTCTCTTATTATCTTGGAATGCAATATGTGAAGTGCTGAGATTGCAGCCACCTGGGCTTGGAGCTTTCAGAGAAGCCTTTACTAGCTTGAACCATGAAAGATTTCTTATCCCCAGAGGATGCATGGTAATACAGTCAATGCATCATTCTCTCTTGTAGACTTCTTAATCTTCTCAAATTTTGGACCAAAATTGTTTACAATGTTATAAAACTCAAACAGGATACCGGTCTAGTAGGTTTAACTAAGATTATCCAATTTGGATCGATATATAAACTCATATTACACATTGAACAGAATCAACTTTCAATTAAACCAATTGTCAAATTAATCCAACCAAACTGTCATGCTGACACATATATACATAGGCACGTATATATTCTTGAATTTGAATCAAAACCATATATAACTTGACTACATGCTCTAATAAAATACACATTTATTTAACAATTTTTTCAGTTTATGTTTGATAGTTGGTTTACCTATGCAACACATAAGAAACCTAAATATTTTCCAGACCCAAAAAGGTTTGATCCATCAAGATTCGAGGGAAATCGGTTAGTTCCTTTCACATATGTTTTATTTGGAGGAGGTCCTCACAGATGCCTTTGGAAGAGCTTATGCTCAATTATAAATACATGTTTTAATGCACAATTTTGTCAAGAAATTCAGGTGGGAAAAGGTTTTCCCAAGTGAACAATTGAGAAGGAGTCCTCTCTTTTAGTGCTGACAAAAGGATTTACAATTTGCCTTTTATCCTCAAATATCTTAAATTAATTAAAAGTACGTTTGGTTGAGAGGGTTGTGAGTAATAAAAGACTATTAAGATATCATTAGACCCTTCTTTTATGAATTAGTTTTTGAGGTAGAGTTAAGATTTTATTATTTAGTATTAGAATCAAACCAAAAACACACTAAATTTTGTACTGTTAACATTTTTCCAATTTAATCAAACTCGAACTGTTTTATGAAAATAGACTGAATTTTTTGTTTAAACTCAGCTCATTCACTCTGAGTTTAAATTTAAACTATTTGAATCAAATCCAATTCTAAATGAATTGAAGGTTTAAAGTCCCAAATAGTCTTATTGGGGTTGAGCCAAAAATTGCTAACCCAGCAAAAGAACCTAAATATTAGTCAAATTGAGCACTTCTTGCTATTATATATAAAAGGCTAAAGAATCAAATTAAGGTTGAGCGATGCTGCCAGTTATGATAACTATTTTTTTATTTTATTTTTTATATTGATTATTTATTTAAATTTTTTAAATATATTTTATAATTTATTTTAATATTTTGTTATTTTTATAAAATTTATTTTATTATTTTTAAAAATTTTTTATTACAAAACTAAAAATATTTTTTTGACTGTTAAATTTAAACATTAATTTTGATTAATTAATAAATTTTAAAATTTTTAAAAATTAAAAAATAAAATTTTATCTTTTCAAGCCTATATAAAAGCTTTCAACAGTACTCCTGATCTCTTTGATATAAAAAACTAATTAAGGAATCTCAATCAGTATTAATCAATTGATGCAACATTCTTTCCCTGACTTCAGGCTCTCTTTATTCATCAATTTAGCAATAATTGTCACATATTGTTCAGTGTTTTCATGCATGCCAGCCAACCCAACCTCTCACATGTTGAACATTCCCCATGTTTATATCTTTATCCTTTGGACCCTCACTCTCTCTTTACTTATTTAGGTCCCCCCTTAACTTATCCACCGACTCCATGCACCCCCAAATAATTCTCTACTTGTAAAGGATTATTGATAATAGAAACTACCAGCCTAGGACAAGAAATTTCCTTATAATACCCCATTAAATTATATTATATTTAATAATTTATTTATTTATATAAATTGATATGTTTAAAAGTTAAAATAAGATAAAAAGAAATTAAATACCTTAATCTTCATCTTCATCTTTGTGAAAAAAGAAATATTTCTGTCACTGTCTTATCATCAATACAAAGATAATAGTTAGGGCTAGATTCGAAGCGAACATGTTCGGGCTCGTTTTCGAGCTCGCTTCGTTCGACAGCGAAACGACACAGTCCTCATACGAAGCGAACGCGAATACGAATACGTGGGGCAAATATTCGGTTTGAACGAATTCAAACCCGAACCAGTGAACAAACAGTTCGGTTTGCCGAACTGTTCGTTGTGTTTTCTGTCGGCAACGCACCCTCCGTCCCATCCCAGTTGTTTCTGCTTCTTCTTCTTCTTCTTCTTCTTCTTCTTCTTCTTCTTCTTTTCTGTCGGCAACGCACCCTCCGTCCGTTCGTTCCAGATGGCGAACACGTTTGTTCGGCATCTACAGTTGCGAGCCAGCGAACGAATCCAGATTTTTTCGTTCGCCCGAACATGAATCGCGAACACCGACCGATCCTGTTCACCGAACACGAGCAACGCCCAGAAAACGAACGAAGCGAACACGAACATACTCGCGTTCACGTTCGGTTCGCTTCGTATCCAGCCCTAATAATAGTAAATCCTTATTCCCTTCTTTAAGGAAAATTTTTTCGTTTTATCTTTAAAAAATAATAAAATATTTATTAAATATTAAAAATATTTACAATAATTTTATATTTTAAGAACATTTTAATATATAAAAGATTAGAAGATATTTAGGAAGGGAACAAATGGGGAGGGGGGAAATCAAGAAGAGAGGACAGGTTAATTTTGTAATTTATGTCACATTTAAAATTATCCAATCACATTTAAGTATATGAGTTTGTATTGATAAGTTAATGAGAAAAATTAGTAAATGTAGTTTTGGATGGATTCATATTAAATTTTATTTTTTTTAGTCATTTTAATGATAAAATATATATTCTTATAAGACATATTATATTAAATACATCAGTTATTTATAAATATTTTAATAAAATATATAATTATTTGAAATTTTAAATGGTTATGCTTATAAACTAATTTTATAGACTTTTAATTTAATTCGACTCTAATTGAATCATTAATTTTGAGTCAGAGGATTCCAACTATCGATTGATGCAAACTAAGTTAAATTCGAATATTTTTTTATTTTAGTTTGATTTGAATAAAAAATAGTTTGATTTAAATTTGTTAAATTAAAGTTAAAAATAGTTTAAATTCAATTCGAATAAAAATAATTTGACTAAAGTTCAATTTGAATTTATGATTTGAATCGGTTGCTCAAATTCATAATTCAAGGTTATGGTTTATTAACAAAATAATGTTATTAGATCCAATAATAAATACAAAGATATTGTTTTGATAATTGTTTGATATAATTTGAATCGAATAACGAGTTGAATTCAAATTAAATTTAGTTATAGTCCCAATTTATGACTCAAATCGAATTGAATTTTTTTAACTCAATTTTAAAAATAAAACAACTTTTCTAACTTGAATTCAATTTGAATTTAAGCTAAATTAATTTGAATTAAACTAAATTAAGTCGAATCAACTTTTAAATTCGAACCAATCTCTTTTGAAGATTTAGAGTGAAGAGAAAGGTGAATTCAATTATGATGAGATCAAATTGAATCCCAGAATCTTTCACATTATTCTAAATTTTCAATTCAAAACCTCACTTTTCTTTCTTGTTGCTTTTTGTATACATTAAAAGACTTATCTTTATCAAAAGATAGAATGATTTCAAAACATTCCCCATTTAAAATTTAAAAAATAAACCTACTTTTGAATTATTTGCAGAACTTTTGTACCTATAAGAAGTTTTCGAATTTGGTTCAAATCTAATTAAATTGAAAATATAATTTTGATTAGACGCAAAAACGACAGTCTAATTGAATTGAATTCAAATTGAGTTAATTTGGTTTCAAAAGTTGGTTTAACTCAATTTGATTCAAATTTATTTAACTTAAACTCAAGTTTAATTTAAATTAAAAAAATCAGCTCATTTTTTAAATCGAGTCAAACTCAAGTTTAAAAGAATTTGGCTTGATCTAGCTTGCGAGCGAGACAAATGATTCACTTCTATTCGAACTTAACTTATAATTATATTTGAATTATATCAAATAATTATTAAAATAATATCATTTTATTAATAAGTCGTAAATTTAAATTATAAATTTGAATAATAATCTTGAACCATAAATTTAAACTATAAATTTGAATCAAATTAATTTTATTCGAATCAAACTAAAATATCTATTAATTTTGGCTACCAATGAGTATTCAAATTCAATTTGAAATTTAAATTTATCCCCATATGTCTATAAATAAGGGTTCTTCGTTAAAAATTTGTATATTTATATACTTACTAGAATGTGCGATGGTCTAGAAACTGACAGGTGTCGATATCTCGGGCTCTGACACTGGATAGTCAGGGTTTTACACGTCAGCTCTTCTTCTCGGTCGCCGTACTGTTATTGCCGTACGATCATCACTTACTGCTCATTCTTTCGTGTTGGTGGATTTCACGTCACCGTCCGATTGAAATCTTTCGGTCAATGCTTTCATCATCATCAAACTTGAGTACGAACGGAGAGCTGTCTTTTTCACCGTTTCGCAGAAACTTGGGGTTCAAGGCTTGGGGTTTGGATCATCCTGTTGCTGGACCTGAACATCAATGAAGCCAATATTGAAATTTTTTTTATTTCTAGATTAATTAAAATAAAAAATAAGATGATTTGAATTTATTATTATATTTAATAATAGATAAAATGATATTATTTTAATAATTATTTATTATAATTTAAATAAAATTATGAGTCAAACTTAAACTGATTCGAATCAGATCAAAATGAATTATTTTCAATTTAAATTTAACTATATTTCAAAAATGAGTTAACCCTTTCAGTTTGAGCTTAGTTTAAATTATACTTAAGCAAATCTGAGTCATGTTCGCTTTCAAACCTTCAATTATAGTGCTTCTAATGAACATTAACGTGTCAAGAGATTATTGTTTCTCACTTTCTAGAGATTGCACTTAGGTTAGATTTTATTCGAACTTGAATCATATGTTTGTTTGACTTGAACCCTCTTGTTACGTTATTACCATCACATTGAAGCTCGCTTTGTTGTTGATTCTTCTTTTTTCCTTTCTGTTGATTTTTCTTCATTGTTTGTTAATTTTTCTTTTCAAATGAATTAACTATTTTTTATTTAAATCGAATTTGAACTAACCCTTATTTGAGTTCAATTCAGTTGAAATTTATCTTCAATTATAAAATTTGACTACCTGAAGCAAATAAGGGTTAGTTCAAGTTCAATTTCTATTTTAATTATTTTTATGTACTATTTAACAAAAGAAAATTATTCATCTAATAAATATAAGTTTTTTTTTTTTTTTACATTCGTGAGAGTATGAATAAATACAAACCGAACTGAATTCAAACATCTCTATCTTATGTTCAACTCAAATTTGTTTAACCAAAGTTAATGATAGTTTGAATTTAGCTCGATCATTGAGTTTGAAGTTTGAAAATTAATTTAAATTAATAGCTCAAATTTATAGTTTAAGTTCTTAATTTATTAACAAAACAATCTTGTTTTACTTAAAAAAAAAAAAAAATTGTTTTGACAATTGCTTAATATAATTCAAATCAAACCCTAAGTCAAACTAAACTAAACTTTCTTTAGTTAGAGTATAGTTTAATTTAAAACAAATCGATCCTCTTTAACTCAAAATCAATTCAAATTTAATATAAATAAATCTGAATTAAATTAGTTTTCAAGATCAAACCAACTTAGCTTAAACACAACGATTGCGTGGAAGTTTGAAATCAAATTAGAATCCTCTTAAATATGAGCATATGATTATAATCAAACTAGGTAGGTGAAATCTCCATATTACTTAATAATTAAGCAATTATATTAGTGACCCAATTGACAAAATTATGTCCCAAATCTTGCTTCTGATTTTGGAAGTTAATAATTATTCTAAATGCATGCACATTAATAGCATAAAAAATAAAACCCAAAGATTTTAAACCATTTTTAAGTAAGCTTATTAGTGTGAACATCAATTTCCCAACCATCTTCATCAATGGAATTTCATTTCAATATAATCAATGGAATTTCATTTCAATATAATATAAAGTAACATCATTACCAATAAATGTTGTTTTTGAAGACGACATTATCTTCATTTCACGTTTACATCTATCAGTTAGTTCGTCAAATCGAAGACAACATTATCTTTATTTTAATTCAGGAATCATAATTTAATGAATAGTCGAATAAGTAATAGTATATGCATAAATCAATTATACAAATTTATTCATATAATTTAACATCATTTATAGTATCAGTAATGTCATTAACAAAATCCTAACATAATTTATTGATTTTACACTCACGAATATAAATAAATTAATATATATTCATATAATTAAATAATTTAATTTTTTATTTAACAAAAATTATTTGATTATGCTATTGTTATGATATCGAGGGCAGTGTTACCTTCAATATCTTAAGATTCTGAACAGTTAAATCTAAAAAATGTAATTTAAATTCAATTTTATTTATCTTATCGATAATAGTATATAATAATTAATGTTTGAATTATAAGTTTTCTTTCAAATTTATTAGTTGAATTCAATTATTGGGTGTATAACACAAAAATTGTTTTAATACCCAAATTTAATTTTAGAAAACCCATAAAATAATAATAATTTTATTTTCCTTTGTCCTTTTCTCTATTTTCCTGATTTCTTTCAAATTTTATGGCCAATCAAGATAATGACAAAAATTAAAGCTTGTGATGACTAGGAGAATTTTCTAAGGAAAAATCATGGGCAAATGATAAGGACACTTTTTTTTTTTTTTCAATTTTCACAAATTTTCTTAAAAAATTTAGAATCATCAGTTGTTTTTGGATTCTTTTTCCAGCTACTTTTAAAATGTTCTTTATGTTGTAGAGAAGGCACTATCAAGAAATGGTCCTCCATGACATGGCCTTTACACTTCAATTTATTTTTAAATAGTTTTTCTCAAAATATAATAATTTTTGAAGAATTTGATTCTACGAAGGTAGCCCATACAAATTGTGAATCGAAGTTGAAAGTAATGTTTTCAAATTTTGTTCGGATCTAAACCCGATTAATAGTTTATGTTAGTCTAATCAACGATTAAACCAACAAACTATTTAAATAAATCTTATAATAATATTTAAAATAATTTGGTTTATTTGATCAAAATCAAAATTGACCTAGTGGCACAATAACAATATCTATTTACCAGACGTTGAATTAGAATTTGATTATCTTAATCTTAATAACGCGCTATCTAAAATTTATAATAGATAAGTTTTGAAGTTGAGATAAAGAAAATGAAAAAATAATTTATATATACAAGTTTGACATTTCCCAAAAGTTTTTTTTTTTGTATCTGAAACATTTATTTCACACTAAATATGGAACAACCCCTATAATTACTGTATCAATTAGTTCTAATCATGGAATGATTATTTGATGACTTGAACTTTTATTTTTATGATAAAAAATCAATCAAATTATTATTCAGATAACTCATCCAAAGCGCAATACTTTGGGATTTTGAAATGGCCAAAGGACTATTTCCCACTCATAGTTTGAGGTAGGGACAAAATCCCACTCACTTAAGTTTAAAAGCCCGGTCTTTCACCCAAAATCTAATTTTTTATAATTTTTTTATTGAAATGACTAAACTACTCTTTTATAAATTAAAAATTTATAATAAAATATAAAATAATTTTTAAATATAAAAATTAAAAAATTAAAAATTAAAAAATTTTTAAATTCAAAAAATTATACAGCCACTTGAGCACTTGCCGTGATTGCATTTCATTTAATTAAAAGTATTTAAACCCAAAATTTATATTTTATATAAAATTTATTTTATTAATTTATAAAATTTTAATATTAAAAAGATAAAAATATCTCTGATTATTACTGTACATTTATTATTTTTAATATTAAAATTAAATTACGGATAAGAAATCAGAATTTTAAACTTAGGTGGGTGGGACTTTGTGCCCGCCTCAATGGGTGGGACATAGTCCTTTGGCCTTTTGAAATCTGAAGCTCATACTTGAGAGTCTCACCACTACTGTCATTGAGCTTCTCTCTACACTGTCCATTACCCAAAAGTTCACAAAATTTCAACCAAATAAAAGCAGCTCCTTCACATTTAGTCATTGTGTGAGGATAGTAAGATTCTTTTCCTCTCAAATGTTTCAAATCCCAATAATGAAATCCCTTTCTCTCTCTCTCTCTCTCTCTCTCTCTCTTCCTTTGGGATCTTTTATCCTTTTGTGTAAAATCTTCTCTTGACCTTTCCCTACCACACACAAAGACTCATCCAAGCCTACACATATTGTTAAGCTCCCAAATTGGCCTATTGGGGTTTCCTCCCCTTGCTTTGTCTTTTGCTTCATCTTGGAACTACTCTCAATTTGGTCTCATGGGTTTTGTTTTTGCTTTTCTCGACAGTCTAAACTACCAGTCACTCTTGCTTGGACTTCACTCACTTCTTTGGTTGGTCTCTTGTTCTTTTCCATCTACCCATTTGCATTTTCTTACATTTTCTCTCACTTTCTCCCTCAACAAGCACTGTTCTTTCTCTCTCTCTCTCTCTCACCCAACTCCAAGTTCAATGTTCAAACCGCATTGCTGTTGAGGTTTGATTTATAGCTCAAGAGTCGAAGATGAAGCTCAAAGTTCAAACCTTTAGTCATTGAGCATAGACAATTTTCCTCTACCCTTTGACATTTTCTATCACCTTCTCTCTTGCCAAACACAAAACACAAAGTTTAAACTTTTGTGTTTTTGCTCACTTTTCCTCTCAAAACAAACATTATGAAGCCGCATTTTCTCTTTCAAACACATGGTTTCTAAGGTTCTTTAATAGCTGAAGAGTTCAAAGTTGAAACCTTTAGTCTTATAACAAAAATAGTTTTCTTCTACCTTGGGATATCTTTCTCTCCCTTTCTCTCCCTTTCTCTCTTACCAAACACGAAGTTGAAGTCTTTGGGTCTTGTTCTTCTGGTTTCAATAGTAAAGTTCAAACCTTTAGTTTTTCAAACTTTAAACACACAAAAATAAAGCATGCCCACCGCGGTTACCATCAATGTCTTCTTTATTCTTATCACTCTTGTCTCAACTACCACAACCGGCCACCGTGTCCACCGCCGTCATCTCCTCCACCAACCGTTCTTCCCTGTAACAACCACAGTATCCCCCACACAACCCCCCTCAATTTCTCCAGAGTCACAATTAAGTCCCCAGCAGCAAAAAACCCAACCCAAGTACCCTTTCTCAACCACACCCCCAAAACTTTCTCAAAGACCATTTTTCCCCTCCTTTCTTTCACCTCCTCCACCGCCACCCTCCTCTGTTCTCCCCACCTTTCCCGCCAACATCTCCTCCCTTCTCTTCCCCCACCCTCGCTCCTCCGCCCATCGCCACATTATCGTTCTCTCCGTTTCCTTCTCCCTTCTCTCCGTCGCCATCCTCGCCACCATTGCCGCCATCTTCCTCTACTTCAAACACCGTCCCAACAACGCCGGAAAGACCTCAAATTCTGACAGCCAACGTCTTTTCCCGCCAAATTTCGATCCATCGGACGTTACTCAGAAAGCCACGGTGCAACAGCGGCAACTCAGTGTTTCAAGCTCAAATCCTCCCAGTTCTTCATCAGAGTTTCTTTATCTTGGCACGCTTGGGAACTCTTGTTCACAACAGCATGATCCTCCAACTGCTGCTGCAAATTCAAGCCACGTGGCGTCCAAAATTGGCATCTCCTTATCTTCTTTGTCTATGTCTCCATCTTCCTATCAGAAACTCGGGTCGCCGGAGCTGAAGCCATTGCCACCATTGCCAAAACACAACCCGAGTTTTACCAGCGGGGAGATGTGTTTCAGCAAAGAAGATGTAAAATGCGAAGCTGAAGAAGAAGATGGTGATGAAGAAGAACAGTTTTTTTCTCCAAGAGGTTCTTCTGGTCGTAGAGAGAGTCCAGGTTTAGCTCGAGTTGGCTCAAGCTCAAGAAGGGAAAGTACTAATAATATTGGAAGTAGAAGCTTTAATTCAAGAACGGCTTCATACCCTTATTCAAATTCTTGTTCACCCGATTCTATCGTCAGTTCTTGTCACTCTCCAGTATTGGAGGCATTAAGATTGGCCGAGAATGTTGATAAATTTTCAGTTTTTTCACCGTCTTCGTCGTCAGGAAGTCACTCGGGAGATTTGCAGAATTCTCCTGGTAGAGTATCAAGCTCTTCAAGGAAGAGCAAACAATCATCTTCTGGAAATGAAGGT
Organism: Anacardium occidentale; assembly: GCA_026122585.1. Taxonomy (NCBI): domain Eukaryota; kingdom Viridiplantae; phylum Streptophyta; class Magnoliopsida; order Sapindales; family Anacardiaceae; genus Anacardium; species Anacardium occidentale. The sequence continues at coordinate 175,103 of JAJEJH010000029.1, forward strand.
CAGCTCAGGCCATTTGTTCCAGTTAAGCTGCCACCACCGCCTCCACCAATGCCTCCTCCTCGGTTCTGGGAGGCTCCAGTGGCTGCTAGGCCGTGTAGGTCGAGTTCAGGATCTCCTGTTGACGTGCTGGCTGCAAGGCCACTTATGATGCCGACATCTGGACCTGGTTTAGATAATGAGCAGTTGATGAAGAATGAGGGTGTGGACCAGAGTGACGAGACCCCGAGGCCAAAGTTGAAGCCTTTGTATTGGGATAAAGTTAGAGCAAGCTCGGATCGAGCTATGGTGTGGGATCAGTTGAAATCAAGCTCATTTCAGTAAGTTTTTGATAGCCCTATTGTGATTTTTGTACAATGGAGAAGTTTGTTGGTTTTGGGTCGGATTAGTTTCTTATATCTTCGTGTGGTTTGTGAGTTTGTAGAATGTTGTTTTGGCTGCAGATTGAATGAGGAAATGATTGAGACACTGTTTATGGTGAATAATTCATCTTTGAATCCAAAAGATAATGTTAGGAAACAAGTTCTACTATCTCCGAATCAGGAGAATCGGGTGCTTGATCAGAAGAAATCTCAAAATATTGCAATTTTGCTTAGGGCGCTCAATGTTACCATTGATGAAGTATGTGATGCCCTTTTGGAAGGTAAAGGTGTTACATTGAGAAAACATAAAGTGATCCTGATGTCACAGTGTAGTCTTGAAAGTTAATCTTCGCATTAGTGAACCATTTGAAATTCTGTTGTTTGCTCAAACAGGAAGTTTGATTTGAACATTGCAATTTATTTATGATTGACTCCATAATTGTTTTTGGCTTCTAGTTTTACATATTGGATTGCCATGGTTATTGTTTGGAACAGTATCCATCTCAGCTGTTTGGTTTCTTCCTTTATCAGAAGATGCATTACAACCCTTAAGTGGTTCCTGCCTCATGATGCCCATACAATTTCTGGAGTGCTTCTTTGTATTGACATTGGATTGTGAACCTGCAGATATGTGTGCGCTAATCCTTGTCAATGGTCTTAAAAAATGCAGCATCAACAATGGGATCTTTATCCCATTATTATTGAACAATGTAGTGCATAGTTTTGTGGAAATAGAACTATCAGGAAGGCACTGAAATAATGTATTTGCTTCTCTTATTTGATTGCCAATGCTTTGGTATAATGTTATTGGCTTGCACTTCTAAATTGTTAACACTTTCTATGCTTATGCACAGGGAACTCCGACACACTGGGGATAGAGCTCCTGGAAAGTTTATTAAAGATGGCTCCAACAAAAGAGGAAGAACGAAACATAAAAGAGTTCAAAGATGAATCACCATTGAAGTTGGGTCCTGCTGAAAAATTTCTCAGGGCAGTACTTGACATACCTTTTGCATTTAAGAGGATAGAGGCAATGCTTTACATTGCTAATTTCGACTCCGAAATTGAGTACCTAAAAAGGTCTTGCGAGACCTTACAGGTAAATTTATCTGTTTTCCTTCTCTGTTTCGTGCATGTTTGGTTTAAGTTGTTTGTCTTACAAGTGTGGTCAGGACGATTAAAAATTGGAACTCATCAAACATGACAGGAACCTTACTGTTCAATTTCCTCAAGGCACTCTAACCTGGAATATTTATTCCTGTTACTATGAAGTTCCTTATGCCATTAAGGTTTGGCAGGGAGATAGAGAATGAATTTCAAGTGCTTAAAAAGAAGTCAGAAGTAAATGAATGGGGGCTAACGAATTTTATTTGTAGCAACATTTTTTCATTTTGAAGCCAATCATTTTTGACATTTAGAAACCATATGATGAGCTTAAGCTTCTGATAGCAGTCAATTATAATCTTGTGGTTCTTGTCTCTCTTTTTTAATCATTAAAAAATGTAGTCTTTGAACGTTTTCTGCTGCAATAGTCTGCGTTCTTAATCAATGGTTTGATGCTTGAGATCATTGCATTGAATTATGTTAACAAATGTTTTCTATGGTAGATGAAAATGCTTGTAGGTAGTGAATCTTCTCCTTACTGCTTCTATTGCTAGAAACTCAAATCAAGGAGATTCTTTTTTATTTGAAGGCACTTGTGTTGATGGAGGTGTTTGACGGTGCAAAGTATCAGACATTAACTTCATATATAGTTGCGATAATGTTTGTGAACATTTTAGGACTGCCATCCTTAGCCTCCAGCGTTTGTCCACCATGGACGCCTCATCTGTTTTCTGGAATTGACACTTGAAGAACTTTGCATATATTGTTTACGTTCATTTTCAAGCTACTTAGAAATGTTTTGTTTTGTTTTGTTTTTCACAGGCAGCTAGTGAAGAGTTGAGGAATAGCAGAATGTTCCTGAAGCTTTTAGAGGCAGTGCTGAAAACTGGGAACCGTATGAATGTCGGCACTAACCGTGGGGATGCACAGGCCTTCAAGCTTGACACACTCCTAAAGCTAGTTGATGTTAAGGGCACTGATGGGAAAACCACTCTCTTGCATTTTGTTGTACAGGAAATCATCAGAGCAGAAGGTTCTCGTCATTCTACTGCCAATCAGAATCAAAATGCCGAGAAAACAGAGCAGTCTAGTTTTCAAGATGATGTTGAATTCAGGAAGCTTGGCCTGCAGGTTGTTTCGGGTCTGTGTGGGGAGCTCACCAATGTGAAAAAGGCTGCGGCTATGGATTCTAATGTGCTTAGCAATGAAGTTGCAAAACTTGCTGCAGGAATCAGAAAAATTATGGAAGTGGTGAAATTAAATGAAGAAATCCCATCTAAAGAATGCAGTCTGAAATTTTCAGAGTCAATGAATGCCTTCTTGAAGAAGGCAGAACAAGAAATTGTAAGCGTCCAAGCCCAAGAGAGTGTAGCTCTCTCTATGGTAAAGGAAATAACCGAGTATTTCCATGGGAACTCAGTAAAGGAAGAAGCTCATCCATTCCGGATTTTCACAGTTGTAAAGGAATTCCTTTCTATCCTTGATCAGGTATGCAAGGAAGTTGGCAAGATCAATGAGAGAACCATGTACAGTTCAGTCCGACTGATGCCAGCAAATCTGCCAATGCCACCGGCTTTCCCTGTATTCAGTGAAAGGCAACACCATGTTTCCTCAGATGATGAAGGCTCAACCTCATCTTAGTGTCATAACATTGCCTCAGGTGACTTTTTCTGCATTTCTGTAATCTCACTAGGGTGCTTATCAAGAACTTGTGATAGAATGGCTTTTGGATAGAGCTTGCCAAGTAGCTGCCATTTTTGTGTACTTGTATATATATTCTCATACAGAATTTTGGAATTTGTTTAGCTTGTGTAATATAGGAAGTCAAGTAATAAGGTAGTATTTGCCAGAATACTGGGGACTTGTTCTAGTAATCGGTCAGAATCTTAGTCCAAGCTTGATTGTTTCAAGGTTTGACATCACTAATGGTTTCAGGGGACATGCAGCCTAAGCAAAACACGTGCTGTGCAATGTTTGAATGGTTGCTGAAAACTTATATAAAAAATTTCCAAAAGAATTGAAAGATTTAAGATTAAATGAGAGTGAAAAAAAGTGACATGACACACTTTAACGAATGAAAGTGCAATTACCATTAACATAATAAAAGAAGAGAGATGCATATACAATCCCATTAGAGGCTCTTTTAAATGAGATGAAGCGCCTCATTTTGATCCTAAAAGTGGAAGTCCTCTATACATGCAGTGCTGGAAATTAAAATTTGATTGGGATCTACTTTTACATGTTACCAAATGGATACTATATTGTTTCTTTATAGAAATAAAAAGAAAACTTGTGGGGCTTCAGAACAAACCCTGGTTCTTAGTTCATCGATTTAGTTTGCCAGTGAGAAGCCTTATGTTTTTGTCAACAGGGAGCTCTCGGCATCCATACGTTCCAGCACCCGCAGCGCTTCCTCTTCCGTGGCAGGAACAACATTCCGGATGCTCATTCCATCTTTCATTGCCTCGGGTCGGATGGTAAATGTGAAGTAGAATTTATTTGATAACTGCTCAAATGATAGTGCATAGAACAATTATAAAAAATAGATAAATTATAAATATATAATAAAAAATACTTCATATAAAACCAGTTGAAAATTAACAAATACAAATAAATAAACGAAACATTTAGATTACCCAATTACATGTTAACATATCAGTTTTTTTTACCCGTTAATGGCCTCTGTATAGTGTTATGGATAATTACTCCATACTGGGATTTGTATCAGTTTTAGTTCTTATAAATTTGAATCTGGGTGCTCACCTGGCTGGTTCTGAGCTCAGGTCTTGTCACATTAGCTACAACTTCCACATTTATCAGAGGTCTGGCCGGATCCTCTAGTTCAGTATATAAAACACAAGACTTGAGACGGAGGAAGTTTCCAACATCCACCTGCATCAGCAGAAGTATATTAAGAAAATTAAGCAATAACTCCTGCTCACTGTCAATGCCCCAAGCGATAATTAATGAAACTGGCCCTTTTTCGGATCGAATCCACCCTTATACACACGACAAGGCTCCAACATCTGAATTCACCACCATGTACAACAGGAACACCACATTCTTATCAGTCATATACCTTTGTCCCTTTCATACACAGAATTTTGAAGGAAATTTTTGACGCTTTCAGATGAAGTTGTAAATATAATAATAGCAGTTGCAATGAATTCTTTCTTAGATGTTAGCAAAAATGAAAATGGGTACTCACAGGTTTAACAAAATCAACATGATCAACTTCTACAAAGCGCGGCGCTGCGCCAGCAAATGCATAAGCATTTGCGAAGGCCAGTTCAAACGCTTTACGCATCAAAAATCCTCCAAATATCCGACCATGGATGTTCCTTTGCTGTGGCTGGCACATCAAGGAATTCTCATGATAGGTATCCCTTATAAGAATGCTATCTCTATCTGCCAGTGCAGGCAAATCAGAAAAGACTCGCCCTTCAGTTAATAATGCATTAAGCCTGTCCTTGTTCTCATTTGCAGTGGTCATTCGATTTTCTGCTTTCTTCTGTTTCCTCGTTTTGTTCCTTTGTGCTGCTTCTTCCCAAAGCAATTTCTCTTTTTCAGTCTTGGGTAAGATCTGCCTAAGCGGAGACGATTTTCCTGTCTTGGCATCACGAGCCACAAATGTGAAGTTCACCACAAGGGCAATGTTTTCGGATGCGCCTGTGGGATCTGCCATACAAGTTCATATATCATACATAGCCAATAAAAAAGTATATTAGGTTCTTTTCCACTTGGAAACACATGGTCAACAGGAAAATTACATTAGATAGCCAGGCAGACTGAAGAGAAAAGAGAAGTCTACATTCCTAAAAAATCCAAGAACATAAATAACCATAATTATTTTGAGTACCTTGGGTGGACTGAGTCACTTCAAGCTGAATCTCCATGGATGACCGCCCAACCCAGGTAACAGCTCCAGTTATGTTTAAATCAGTGTCGACTAGGATTGGTTTTGTCATCACCATCCTATCAACAGAAGCAGTGACCAATAATATATGCATTGTTGAGCCATCGTCCCCGCAACAATGCTGGTCCACAATCAAATAAACTAATTAGACAATTTAATTGTTTTGCATCAATTACATAACAATGAGCCGGAACACGTCATATGGTTAGGAATGAAATGCCTATTTGAAAGAACCCATCTTCCCCATTGGTAATAATTAACGAAAGCCTACTTTAGGAGAATGCATTTTAAGCTGCAACGATGAAACAAATTTTTAGGGTTGAGGCATAAAAGCATTTTGTGATTAAGAAATGGAATCAATACATTAAGTTATCAAAACTCTGTTATAGGAAAGATGACATCCGAACAGAACCAGTCATACTAAATAATATAAGGATTGGCCGAAATATGTAATAATGCATCGGCTAAAACATCTTCACATTACAGTTTACGAGCACAGAGTCTATTCCAAACTATGGAGATGTCCATTCGTATTACAAAAATGTACAAATCTCCTTGAAACTTAAACACAACGTCCACAGCACAAGCCAATAAAAATCTAAATCCAAGAACAAGTAATTATCATGAAGATAGAAAAATAAAATAAAATAAATTCCCTTAGAAAAACTTATTTCCGAATTCGCAAGAGTCTGGGAAAATTGGTACCTTATATGAAATGGTTCCAGCAAGAGCATCAAGATCCTCAACCAACTTCCCCATCCTAATCTCATCCCAGGGGTTCCTGTACTGCTCTCTGAGTATAAAATCACTTGAAAACTTATAAAGAATAGTAGTCCTGCTCTGTGATGGAGTTTTGGCACCCAATTCACTTTGAGAAACTGAATCAATTGGCTTTTCCCCCAGCTTCTCAAACATCCTCGATCTTGCTTCCCATAAGGCATTTGTCACTGGTGAATGGTACATTCCAGGCCACAAACTGATTGGTTTTCTAATTGAAGACCCTGCATCTATAGGTACACTTGAATTTGAAGAAGATAAACTGGGCTCTGTTGGTTTAGGACAAGGTTCTGAAATTGTCTCTGAAAACAACCTTCTCTGCTCACAAGACTTATTTTTCCAATGTTTACACAAATTCACCATCCGGGTAGCGACAAAACTAGATCTTGATGATGAAATTGAATCATCCAATGTGGGGTTTGGGTGTTTTGATTGGAGAAGTGATTGGTTGAGCCTTGAAATGGTGGTGGTCAGCCTAAACCCATGGTGGGGAAGTGGTCTTGTGAGGGGTTTCATCATGGTTTAGAGTAAAAAAATGAAGGGAAGATGACAATGGTTAAGAAAGGGTTTGAAGTTTAGCTTGTGTGAATCATTGAGATCCTCTGAATCTGCTTCGGTTTCTACTGGTTTAGTTTGGCTCTACGACGAGCCAACTTTGACGAGATTCACTGAGCGATTCTTTTGGGTTGGTAGTTCATTTTTCGGGGGTTTTTAAGATCAAGGTAAAGTTTAAGGGGGTTTGGTTTTAACGGTCATGTTATTGGATGGGTTTGGGGATAAACAAAAATAATTTTATATAATTAATAATAAAATATATAATTTAAATTATTTTAATATAAAAATAAACTTGTTGGGCTCCTATGTACTTTAAAATATAAACTGATGGGCAATTGATTTCTTTTCCAATTAGTCTCGATTTTAAAACTATAAGATAAATTTAATTATGTTTGATCTTAAATAGACTTAATTTGAGATTAATTTAAATTTTAAAAATGTATTTAAAATTAATTTGAGATTATGAATTAAAATTAAAATTTTATTTAAAAATAATTTAATTTTAATTTGATTTGAATAATGTTTGTTTTTTTAATAATTAAAATCACAATTGTTATTTAATTTATAGAATAAATAAATAAAATATTATAAAGAATTTGCATTCTTACAGATGATAACGGGTTTCCCTCAAGCTTAAAACTATCAATTCAACCCCAAAGTACTGAAAATGACATCTCACGCCCCACTTGTGTGCCTTTACCATTGATAAATCTTCAGCATTCACAAGTACAAGCTTCCAGTCGTACTTGAGAACTCCCCCATTTGAGCCTGTCGCTTTTTCACTTACTCACGCACTCTAAAGCTTGTTCTATCTCAGGGAACACCCTCTAGAACTTTGTAGATTTATGACAGCTTCTGATTTTGCGTGAAGAATGAAAATTGTTAACTTGATGATGTGGTAGATGACGGCAGGTAACGGCGTTAGAAATAAATAAAGTGGAGGAGACGGTGTCAGTTTTATTTGTTGCAAAATTAAAAGGAAGCTAATATTGAAGACCTGGCTATTCAGTTGCAAGGTAGCTGTCGTGGATTCTAGAAGAAGGATGCTGCTTAGTTGAGAAAGAAAAAGAGCGGGAGTCTGGAAGATTTTTTTTTGCAAGCTGGATTTCAGGTGTAAATCAGTTGTGTTAGTTAAATCTAATGGTTGAGATTGATTGTAAATAACATGAGGTTCTTGTGTACTTAGTATAAAAACCCTAACTGTGTTGATTCGAACAGTTTTTCGATGTTCCTTAAATAATAAAGCTTTTTGAGGTATTATTCAGGAAAATAAGAGAAGATTTCAGTGTGTTTTTTTTTTTCGATTGAGATTGTTTTTCTTGTTACTTTTGTTTTCTGGGATTTATTGTTTCGACGTATATCATGTTTTTTTATTCTAAAACACAATGGGATATAAATTTAATGAATTAGGTTTGTGTCGATGCTTTATTTTTTTAAATTTTAATTTTTATCTGTTCATAAACTCAAATAAACGAACTTTTCTCTGTTTCCAACTTGCGTTCTTGTAATTTGAACCCAGAAATCATGAATGGGTTGATTGAATTATGTGCAACCCAGCTGAATCTGTTGAAAATGGAACTCTAAAAAGGGGTCTCAGGATGATTTTGAGTTTGGTGTTAAAGTTTTTAAATTTTATAGCCCGGCCTTTTTGAGTATTGGGGTTGAACCAGCTTTATTCTTCAGTTTGGTCCTATCTGTTCTTCGGTTTAATGCCTAAATTAAGTCGAATATCTTTATGTCTTTCACGTATTATTATTGGTTTTTTGGGCTTGATATCCCGGAAATTTCTTAGACTATGCTTCAGGTTTGAAACTGAGTACTAGTAAATTACCATATATAACACGTGAGGTATTGAACATGTCATTGTTTCTTGGCTTGATTTTGATTATTTAGACAGCTGACGGTGAACATGTTCATCTGATTTGAAAATTTGTACCAGTATCAAAGACCATTTATAGCTTGTGGCAGATTGAATATTTTGGCTTAGTTGGGATTATCTAGTTGGTTGTGCGTAGACATTTGCATATTGTTTAAAATTGTGTACTAGTATTGAAGACCATGTATAACTTGCGAAATATTCAAAATGTGATTCTATTTGTGCTTTTTTGGGATTATTTAGACAGTTGTATGTAGGTGTTTGCATTGGATTTGAAGCTATGTACTGGTTTTAAACAGCACATATAACTTGCAAATATTGAAAATATTATTGTCTTTTTGCTTAGTTGGGACTTTTGAGATAGTAATGCGTAGATGTGGCCGCCAGTTTTGAAATTGTGCACTAGTCTTGAACACCATATATAACTAGTGAGATGTTGGAAATATGATAGTATTCCAGCTTAGGTGGGATCATGAGACATTTGTGAAAAGTGGATTGTGATTTTATCTTTCAGTTTGAGTTAAAGAATGTGTCGAAGCAAATTTGCTTTATTGTTTTATTTTAGTCTTTTTTTTTCTCTTTTCCATTTTTTATTAGGTAGCAAAAGTTAAATTTTTTTAGTACAAAGAAGATGAGTACTGGAGGGGAGAAAGGATCAGCAACTACAAAAACGCCAGCAGATTTCCCAAAATCTATCCATGGACGACCGGTTGTTGTAAAGCTCAATTATGGTGTTGATTATAGAGGTCATTCTTCTGACATATTTGTTTTCTATCTCTGTTTTCTAACTTTCCACTCTTTTCTTCTAGTTTGAATCTGAGGATAAATTGTAAAGAAAATCATTCTTTTAGGGTCTGCAGTTTGGTAATATTTTCACAACCTGTATCCTTGAGATTTGTTTTTCGAAATTTAGTATCAAACTCAAAACTAACTGAAGATTATTTTTATGTGAAATTCAAGATATGGATACATGACCTCTGTTTTTGAACTTCCTTTAGTGGATGTTTTTGAATAACTAGACATTTTTGAACTACCAATTCTTTCTTCTTTGATTGAAATGAAATGGTTCTTGATATGAATGACAAAGACAAGCTTTTAATCAAAAATCAAGAAATTAGAGCCTTTATATCAAACGTAGGGGTGACCAAAACTGGTTAACCGAATTGGTTTGACTACTTTTTGAACTAAACCAGTTTTTAAGTTTGGAGAAAGCTTTAAGCCAAAACCGAACCGGTTGAAAGATTAATCGGTTTAATACTGAATTGAAAATACCTGATAATTGTACTGAATTTTGGTTAACCGCTTTTGAACTGAATATCTAGAGAGATGATCCTTCCAAACTTGGAATAGTCATTTTGGCTCGAGACTTCACATTTTCTTCAAATTTTCTTGAAGAAATCTGGGAAGTGGAACAACTAGTGGTACGTTGTTATTCCTTGTTAAACAAGCAATTTGGGAAATGGAACAAATATTCAACATTTTGAATGGGTGTTCTTACCTTCAAACTTCGTTTTTCTTCAGATTGGTTTGGGTCATTAAACTGGATTACAAATACTGTCAAATTGGTAACTGAACTGAAAAACTTGGCCAAAGGCCTAACCAGTAATTGAACCAGATTTCTAGTTACCCTTTTTTCCTATCTGGTTATCGGTTTGAATACCAGTTTTGTTTGGTTTGCGAATTTTTTTTTGCACAAATTGTGTAGACACTGAACAGAAATTATGTATTGGCTTCAGTTATCAAGTGAATGCATGAGGTTGTGGATATTGTTCTGACTACAAATTATTTTAACACTGAACATATGTTATGTAAAGCCAGTTCTGTTTCAGATTAGTTGCGCTAGGCGATTTTGCTCCCTGTAATAACTAAGTTTGAGAGCTTTGAGAAGTCTCAACAAATACAGTCAGAATCTATTTGTGCATGTCAAGTCTCCTAATCGTAATATTCATATAAGAACAAGGCTTCTAATTATATTGTTATCACGACCATCATAGTTATCTGATCCTCAACCCAACAAATTATTCCACCAAAAACAGCAAACTAACTCAAACACAGCAAGTAAAAATGATTTTTTTGATAAAAGGTGTTACAATAGGGTAAACCGACAATTTGAGGAGTGAAGGTCGCCCAATTTTGGCCATTCAAGGCATCAAAAACCTCCCTGATCAGTCCTAAGGCTGACCACAGCAAATGGCTGTCCTCAAAACCCTGTTATTTTTCGCCCTCCTCACCCTCTTTACACTCCTACCATTTATATACACCTATTCTATTCCTAGGATTTAGACATGTGTCTCAAAATCTTGATGGATGGCCTTTCGTGCAGGTATTCTAGCTTGTTTGGATGGATACATGAATACTGCAATGAAGCAAACGGAAGAGTACGTCAATGGACGGTTGAAGAATCAATATGGCGATGCGTTCATTTGAGTAAATAATGGTAATAACTCATTATGTTATTGTAATTCACAGGTAATAATTTTCTGCACAGGCAATAATCTAGGTATTTCATTTCTTCTGGGCAGTTCTTTGTTTTAGTACATCAAAAAGGACATTAGCCGATGGAGCATAAACGTCATACAATCTTAACAGTTCATTTGTACCCAAGGTTTACCAATTAATTCGTCGTGTAAGATTGTATGAATCACTTTGGAACTACAAATGTGGTAAGAACCTATTCAACTTGATCAATATGGTTAGATATACGCATACTCCATTTGTGCTGTGGGATGAAGTTTTGAGTGCTTGATTTTAAGAGCAAATAGAATGTATGCCGATGTTAATATCACTACATTACAGATGAATTACTATGAAAGAGTTTGTTGCAATGCATATTGTTCAATGTGAAAGTCAGATTTCCAGGTAAAATTTGTACTCCAATTTGGTTAGTCAAACCGTATATCGAATCAAAAATCTAATTTTTTTTAAGGATACACTTTTTTTTTTAAATATTAATAACATAATCGATATGATGGATGTTTTAGAAATTTTGGTCAAAATTAATAGCCAATGATTGAGTAACAGGCCATGGCCTATAATTGAAAATTTACAAGATTGTGACTGTGTGAGTACTTTTAATAAGAAACTAGATGCCAAATGTGATGGAATGTGTTGCAGTATTATTATTAGTTTTTTGAATAGAAAAATAAAAAAGTTCAGAAAATTTGAACAATCTTTTTAATAGAAAAAATTGGAGAACTTCTGACCTGTTTGCCTGCCTACCATTTTCTTCTTATAACGTGCTTATCTGAATGGATAGGAGAACATCAAGAAAATTCAGTGAGCTCTCTTGAGTCTTCAATCTTTTTTTTACTCTCAGCTAGATACAAATACAAGGACTACAAAAATGGAGGACAAGTTCTACAGAGCTCATGTTCTTGTAATTCCTTATCCAAATCAAGGTCACATCAACCCAGCTCTTCAATTCGCTAAACGTTTAGCTTCCAAAGGTCTCAAAACCACTTTAGCAATAACCAGATTCATCTCCAAGACCATTCAGCCTCAGCCCCCCAGCTCCCTGCAATTCGAAACTATTTCCGATGGCTTCGACGAGCTAGGCCGCTTCGCAGAAGCTGTGAGTGTCCACGACTATCTCCAAAAGATGGAAGCTGCAGGCTCAAAAACCCTAGCAGAGCTCATTACCAAGTATAAGAACTCCTCCACCCCTATCGACTGCATCGTTTATGACTCTTTTTTGCCTTGGGCTCTGGAGGTGGCCAAGCAGTTCGAACTGCTTGGAGCTGCATTTTTCACTCAGACATGCGCGGTCAGTTATATCTATTATCTTGCTTATAATGGGTTGTTAAAGCTTCCGGTTTCTTCGACAGCGCTGGTGTCCATCCCTGGATTGCCGTGGCTTGAGCTCCGGGATATGCCGTCTTTCATCTATGTTGCAGGTGAATATCCGGATTACTTTGAGATGTTGTTGAGCCAGTTTTCCAATACAGATAAAGCTGACTTCCTTCTTGTCAATACCTTCTACAAATTAGAAGATGAGGTATGCTTTCATACCATTTTTTATTCAGTGGTTATGAAAGGTTTGATAAAACAACTATTTGGACCCTTTGAGTTATAAAAAAAAAAAACCATTTTCCCACCCTTTTTGGCTCAACTAAGTGTTCATCAACATCATTCCATGAGAGCTCCTTTTATTTGACGATTCTTCTTTTATCTTGATAATTTTTCTTCTTCTTTTCAATGTTAACTGTTTCCTTGAGCTGACCATTCAAAATTTCAGTAAAGCTCGGACTAACTCTTATTTGAATCGGTTAGACTCAGATACATTTCTACTACTAATAAAAGATAAAACTTGTATTAAAACTTATTCGGATCGTTTTTACCTTTTAATTGAACATCTCCACTTTGATACAGGTTGTAGATACAATGCATAAAATCTGTCCAGTGCTAACAGTCGGTCCAACGATACCGTCTTTCTACTTGGACAACCGTATTGAAAATGACAAAGATTATGATCTCGATCTCCTGCAAACAGACAAAGCCACTTGCATCGATTGGCTCAATGCAAAGCCAAAAGGGTCCGTCGTTTATGTGTCATTCGGCAGCATTTCTAGTCTAAGCCACAAGCAAATGGAGGAGCTTGCATGGGGTTTGAAGCAAGCCAATTTCCACTTCTTGTGGGTGGTTAGAGACTCTGAGGACACAAAGCTCCCAAAAGGGTTCATTGAAGAGACAGCCAACAAGGGTTTGATAGTGAAATGGAGCCCTCAATTGGCAGTGCTTTCAAATAAAGCCTTGGGATGTTTCTTCTCCCACGCCGGGTGGAATTCGACTATCGAGGCACTGAGCTTGGCGGTGCCAATGGTGGTTATGCCGCTGTGGACTGACCAACCAACGGATGCCAAGTTTGTTCAGGATGTTTGGAAGGTGGGAATCAGGGTTATGGTTGAAGAAAATGGGATTGTGACAAGAGAAGAGATTGAGAAATGTGTAAGGGAAGCAATGGAGGGGGAGAGGGCAAGAGAAATGAAATTGAATGCTGAGAAATGGAGAAAATTGGCTGTAGAGGCAGTAAGTGAAGGAGGTTCTTCTGATAAAAATATTGATGAATTTGTATCCAAGTTGGGAAAGACTTAAGTTTTGCTCAAAACGAATTTGTTTAAGTCCTTTATTCTTTTGAGTTTTTGAGATGTCTGTATCCAGGGCCAGATTGGTTTCTCCTGGGTCGAATTAGTGATAGATTAAACAAATATTATGTATTTCTTATCAAATGAATTTAATTTGAATTGTATAAGGGGCTAGTTATAAAATTCAAAGTTTGAATCAAAATATTTAATAAAGCAAAAAAAAAAAAAAAGACTTGGTTCTTGACAATTGAAAGAAATTTTACGTAACAACATTCTGACATTTGAGACTTACCATGATTTGTTGGGTTCAATGGATTGATTGGACTAGCTAGACTGATGAACCCCAGTCCAAGTTTTAAAAGAAGAACTACAACCAAAAGTCCTAATATTTGTTTATATAAAAAAACAAAAACTGACAGTCTGTGTCTTGACAAAAATATGATGTGTATAAATCAAGGTAGGACCATTCTCTGTCTCTTTACTTGGATTTCTTCTGCATATGTAAGCGATGATGTTAATAACCTACTTGTTACAGCTGTTCTCTTGTCCTTGTAATTATTAAAAGGCTAAAGCACTATGTCGCACCCATAGTTTGAGGCGGCAACATACTGCCAGGGTTACAAAAGCCCAAACTCCCATCCTACAACAAATTTAATATTAAAAATAATAGTACACAGTTTTATCTTTTTAATATTAAAAATTTTATAAATTAATAAAATAAATTTTATAAATATAAAATTTTAAAAAATTAAAAAATATATTTAAAAATTTTTTAAAATTTAAAAATTAAAACAGCTACCGTCGTCGACCCATTATAGAACCAAGTGGCCATTTCTGGCCATCTGGTTTTAAGGGAGGCCAAATCTAGCCTCTCTGTTCCGTGGAGGAGGCCTATCTGACTGCCTCCACTCGAAATCAAGACCAGAAACGGCCAGTGGGGTCAAGGTCGATCTTTTACGATCATTTTCGGCTCCTAATTCTGTCGGGGATAGCCAGATTTGGCCGTCTCTACCGAATGAAGAGGTCAGATTTGGCCTCTCTTGGAACCAGGTGGTCGAAAATGGCCACTTGGTTCTATTATGAGCGGCCACTGCTATCGGCACCGGCGGCGGTGGCTGATTTAATTTTTGAATTTAAAAAATTTTTTAATCTTTTTTTAAAATATTTATATTTAAACATTATTTTATAATTTTATTATAAATTTTTAATTTTTAAAAGGGTAGTTTAGTCATTTTAATAGAAAAATTATAAAAAATCCTTTCAAAAATAGAAGACTGAGTTTTTGAAACCTTGGAATGATAATTTGTCCCCGACTTAAACTATGAGTGGGAAATAGTCCTTTGGCCTATATAAAAGTATCAAATATAAATACATATACAATCTTAAACTAATATTATGATTATATGATTAAGTGATCATCTTTGATATTATATGATAATATATCATATTATTAATTCAGATGATATGTTATTATTATATGATTATATATTAATTTGTTATTTATTTTAAATCATCTAATGTATAATATTATTTTTGTTAAAAAAATTAATTTTATAAAAAAAATATAAAATACAAGAGATATCTCAAAGTAATGGCTGAATTCCAAATACAAAGACTCAAAATCATTTTCCTCGAACCAATACAAGAGAAAGAGGAAATCAAAAGTGAGAGTTTGTCTAATAGAATAATACAACGACAACATGAACAATATAAGCTCCCCTTTTCTAACTTCAACCTCAATTGAAAGACAAAATTAAAATAAAAAAATAGGAGTCCAATCAAACAACAATTTAAAACTAATACTAAAATCTAACGCAAAAAATAAAAATCAAAATATATGTCAAATGGCTTTAAGCTATGGTGGAATCTCAAATTTGGAGGCTATGTCATGAATCTTGGCTCGATTAAGGTTACAAATATTAGTAATGATGATTTTATGGAAGCTACACTGTTAGTGGAATATTCGATTATTTCGTTTATACCAATAGAAAATAGATTATGGTTGAGAGGTCTGGAAGAATGTGTCTGAACCTTTACGACAGAGGTGAGTGACAATCCACTGAGTAAAGAGAACCACAAGAGAATTGACCATGTCATAAATTTCTTGGTTGAGAGATCGCTCCATACATAGGACGAGAAAACACAACTGAATAAGAGGTGTTCATGGGATTCGAAAAAGAATCTGCATAATACATACTTAGATGATGCAATAAGGTCATGAGTCTCGAGACGGTCCACAGTGTGTGTAGTCTCCCTAGGGAGCTAGGCTAACCAAACAAAGAATGAATGTCTTTAGATATATCTTAAGAGTCATAAAAGATTGTGGATGGAATTGACACTTTGTTTATCCCTCCATAAATCCCGAACTAAGTTGATAATAAACTTTTTCATATCCACTAAACTTATTTGAATTTAAAGCTCAAATGTCGAATCCTAGATCATATATATAGTGCAAGAGTTGTTATCTTGATGGTGTTTGTTGCTATATTAACATCGATCATGAACAAACAATTGCAACTATAAATTCTTTCGAGTTTTTATCAAAACTTCCACCTTCATTTACCGCCTCATTCGCCAACTACTTCCACTTCTCTAAATTCCTTATGAAATCCTTTGATCTCTCTCCTTCCATGATTTCCCATATAGAAACCTCAATTTCCTCTCTTACTTTTACCCCACCTCCCACACATCTTCAATATACTTGGCATTAGTTGTTTGATCCTTCCCCTGCAGCATTGCGACCACTGGCACCCCCAAGCATAGCGCCTCTAGCGTCGAGTTCCAGCAACATTGTGTCATAAAACACCCTACTGACTTGTGAGCTAGAACCTCAACTTGAGGACTCCAACTTATGACCCTTTCTCAGCTATTTCTTCACAGAAATTTTTGGGAAGCTTTTTGGATTCGGATTCTCTCACTACCCACAAAAAGAAGTTATTGCTTCTCTTCAACCCCCACGCTATTTCCTCCATCTGCTCTTCTCCTAGGGCTGCAAAACTTCCAAATGATACATAAACGACTGAGTTGATTTCTTTCGAGCCTAGCCATGTCTTGTGTGTATCAGTCTTGGGTTTGAAAAGGCTGAGGCCATAGTCTTGTCATTCTTCAATCTTTCGTCCATGTACTTTGATGGAACAGTCGACCTGGTCGCCTTAATTCGACTGTGAATTATCATCCAATTCACAACTTGAAGGAATATTCGCTAATTTAATTAGTTTAATAATAGTTTATTGGTGAATTTTATATGATTAGATAAATCCAATTTACTGCATGTAATACAATATTATTATCTGCTTTAAGATTTATTAAATATTTAATATGAGTTGAATAACTGACTATATAATAGGTAAGTGTACTCTCAAAAAAGCTCCATTTTATTTATTGAAAACCGTTTTTATATAAGGTTTTAAAAAAGAAAATCAATCACTATATTAGAAAGAATTTTAAGTAGAATTGAATTCAAATCAAATTAAATATAAATATCAGTTCACTTAAATTAGGTTTGAATCTATTATTTCAAATTTGAATTGATCAGATATATTCATATAAGATTGTCGATAAGATAAATGCTATTATTAATGGTATAAATAGTATTTTAATTCAATACGATGAATAGTAATATCAATAAGATAATCGTTATCATCTTAAGAAAGTTCGAGTTAAATTATTGAATTAAAACTTTATTTCGAATTTGACTCTAATTAAATTAGGTATCAATTCAAATAGAACTGATTGTATTCAAATTCATTGGTAATTCTAAGAAATCCACCTATTTAGAAAGCAAATTTATCTCACAATTACCTCTTCTTCCAGCTTATCGAAAGTGTTAACCAAGATCCAGTTGGGTTCGTGGATATTCACCATGTGATTCACGACCAGTTCGCGCAGAGAACGATAAGTCTCAGTTTCATAAACCATCGTCGGAGGATCAGACCTCTCTAGCAGTGGCATCGAAGGCAACAAAACCAAACACCTTTCTGAAGGAGTTTTCAAATTCAACGTCCCTTGATTCAAATGATAGTAAACTGCATTAACTGCGCAAGACCGAGTCAAAAACGGAGCTCCATCCATGCCCAAATCTCTTGCAACGTCTAACATCCATGGCATGCCCGAATCATAAACGATAAACTTAAAAGGACACCCCAGGTCTCTGCGGCTTTCAACAAACTTGGCTACATTCTGAGGAAAAACGGCTCTGGAACATTTAACATTCATCAAAGGTTTCTGGATTTAATTCTGAGTAGAAACCGTCGCTGATGAACTGGAAATCAATGGAGGAAACGCTTTTGATGGGTTTGGGAGATGAATTGGCAGAAACCAGGGTTTCTTTTTGAGGCGTTTTGAGGCTAAACGTTTGGATTATTGAAGCATAGGGTTTAGATGGGAAAGGGATTACAAGGATTTGAGTTGCCATTTTTGTCATTTTCATTCCAAGCTCTAGCTCTTTCACATGGCAACTGCATAAGCCATTATACATACTTCTAAAGAGACAGACCATTCACTGAATGGAATAGGTAAGGCCACCAAATCACTATTTTCCATCCAAGCTTGGATGAAACTACGGATTTCGAAACTTAAAATCCATATTCTATCCGTCTGTCAAAGTTATTCCATTGATACATTTTAATCAAACTTAACAAATTATTTAATAAAATATTGCTCCTTATAAATTACAAATTAAAGTCCACTAGATGATAAAGAAGAGCATCTACTTGGAGGTGTTATTTAGTGATCTATCTTTTATTATAACTATTATTTTATTTGATTTATCAAATAATTTATTCGTTAATATAAGAATAATGTAATTAATATATCTCTTTTAGATATTAAAAAACTATTGAGATAATTTTGATTTTATGTAAATTTTATTTTTTATGTGTTAAAATTTTAGGACAAAAACGTTATTGTATTTAATTAAAATAAGTAACCATAAACTCTGTTTACTCCTTCATCTTTACTCAAATAATTATAAAAACAAAAATATTCTTATTTTAAATTAAAATTAATCTTTCACTGCATATACACCACCACTAATTGCTACTTATCACCACCAGACCATCACAACCAGTACTCATCACCAAAAACTATAAAGGTCACAAAAACAAATTGAGGATATAATTGTTTACAAATATTTTTTTTGTCTGATTGATTGTTGTCTTCAACCTCATCACTAACCCATGATTCGTGTTTTTTGAATTGACCAACATTAAAATCTTTAATGAAGATATAATCAAGATGAGATGAGAATACCTACAAGACTCTTTTGTCAATTTTTTGGGTAAGTTTGTCAATTTTGTTCATTCCACTAAGATAAGAAGATAAGATTGATTTCATCCAATCTTCCCACCTTTGATTTTTTTTTTCTTGTCTTTTAAACCTTTGATTTAGTTAAACATGTTTAAAAGTATTTAAAAAATCTTAATTTTTTTTATTATTATCAATTCAATATAATAATTATTTATACATATCAAATTTATTTTTTATATTCAATAATTTTTTAAATAATCTCTTTATAAAAAACATATCCCTTGTATTTTTTGCATCGGCTATAATATAAAGGATGCTTGTTTTTGTTTATAAATTACTTCCTAAATTGGTTATTATCTTTTACTTAATGAAGCAAATTGACATTTATGAATAAATAAATAAATAAATAAATTGAGCTTGTGAATTAGAATTATTTGCTTGGTTTAAAAATTGGGGGCCGTGGAATTCTTGCTAAACTTAGGCAAGCAATCTTTTTTCTTCCTTTGGACGTAAGCAATGATGTCAAAACCCCAGA
The DNA here is from genome assembly GCA_026122585.1 of Anacardium occidentale. NCBI lineage: Eukaryota > Viridiplantae > Streptophyta > Magnoliopsida > Sapindales > Anacardiaceae > Anacardium > Anacardium occidentale. The sequence goes on from JAJEJH010000029.1 coordinate 194,553, forward strand.
TAAGTCTTCGTGACAAGGATGTAGACAATTAAGATTAAGTTCCAACAATATTTAATTTAAAATCAATTTAGATTTAAGTTTTTTATTTTAGAGATTCAGATTTAAGAAAGAAATGGGAATGAAACGTATAAGCCTAACAATACTTGTGGACATCAAATCCATAACAATTTTTTTTAATTGAATGGATGAATATTTTTTTAATTAAAATTTATTATATTTTAAAAATATGATACTAATAATTTTACCTTTTATAGAATAATAATAAAAATTATATTCATTTGATAAAAAAAATCTAAAAATTTGTTTCTTTCCATAAATAAATTAAAAGGTTAAATCTCTTTTCAAAACTTACAATATAAAAATCATTTATTTGTTAGATAAAGCAATCCTTTATTCTCTTTAAATTTTTGTTCATTTCCAAATCTTATGCGAAAGGGAGTTTTGAGAGAAAATGGAGGAAGAAAGAGGTAAAAAAACTCATATCCTCACCATCCTTTTCCCTGCTGCTCAAGGTCACATAAATCCAATGCTCCAATTATCCAAACGTCTAGCCTCGAAAGGCCTCAAAGTAACCGTAGTCAGCACCTCCTCTTCTCCCCTTACCATGCAAGGCATAACTGAAACCAGCTCCATCAAAATTGAGACTATTCCCACTGGATTTCCTACAGGAATTATAGTCAAAAACCCCGAGGAGTTCGTAGAGCGTTTCAAAGTTGAATTTCCTCAAAGCCTGGCGAAGCTCGTTGAAAAGCATAAATGTTTAGGCGACCCCGTTAAGTTCATCATTTATGACGCAGCTATTCCATGGATGTTAGACGTTGCAAGAGGGCTTGGCCTGGATGGAGCTCCATTTTCAACTCAATCTTCGGCTGTATATGCTATTTATTATCATTTTCATCACGAGACATCGGAGTTTCCTTTGAAAGGATCTTTGGTATCGTTGCCTGCGTTGCCGCCGCTGGGGACTGATGATCTTCCATCGTTCATTTCTGAACCTGACTCTTATCCATTTTTTCTTTATGCGGTCTTGAATCAGTTTTCAAATATTCATGAGCCAAAATGGATCTTGTGTAACACTTTCCTTGAGTTGGAAGATAAGGTATCGTACACATAATTTTAGTATATTATTCTGCATTTTTTATTTTTTCGAGGCAGCTGACTTTTTTTTCTATCAAAGATATTAAAGTTTTTTATTTTATTATTATTAAAAGATTGAACTTCTAAATATTTCTATTAAAAAGCCTAATTTTTAAATTTTCTAATTGAAAACGCTGCATCAACACAATTAAAATGGTCGATTTTGTTTTTTTTTTTTATAAATAAAGTGATTAAAAATTTAATTTTTAATGAAAAATATAAAAATTTTATTTTAAAAGTAAAATAATTAGTTTGATATTTTTAATTAAAAATAATAGAAATTTAGTTAATTCAACAAAAAAATATAAAAGTTTAATCTCACAGGCTCTCCAAAAAATATAAATAAATTCAATCACATCTCTCCAAAAAAATAGATATAAATTCCAATCACTTCAATATATATAAAAGTCCATTGTTCATACCTCTACGTGTAATATAATTTTCTATGAAAATATTAATACATCAGGTAGTGAACTGGATGACGAGTCAGCTTCCTCTTAAGACGATTGGGCCAACAATTCCATCAATTTACTTAGACAAGAGGTTGCCAAATGATAGTGATTATGGCCTAGCCCTCTTCAAACCTAAGACTGATACTTGCAAGACATGGCTAGACACAAAGGAACTAAACTCAGTCGTTTATGTATCATTTGGAAGTTTGGCAGGCCTAGGAGAAGAGCAAATGGAGGAAATAGCATGGGGCCTGAAGAGAAGCAACTTCTTCTTCTTGTGGGTAGTGAGGGAATCCGAATCTGAAAAGCTTCCCAGAAATTTCTCGGAGGAAACTTTTCAGAAGGGTTTGATTGTTAGTTGGAGTCCTCAACTTGAAGTACTAGCTCATAAATCTGTAGGATGTTTCTTGACTCATTGCGGCTGGAACTCAACTCTTGAAGCACTGTGCTTGGGGGTGCCAATGGTGGCAATGCCGCAGTGGACTGATCAAACAACCAATGCCAAGTTTATAGAAGATGTGTGGCAAGTGGGGGTTAGAGTAAGAGCTAATAAAAAAGGGATTGTGACTAAAGAGGAGATTGAGATTTGTATAAAGGAAGTCATGGAAGGAGAAAGATCGAAGAATATAAGAAGGAATACGGAGAAATGGAAAGAATTGGCTAAAGAGGCAGTAGATGATGGTGGAAGCTCTGATAAGAACTTAGAAGAATTTGTCACACAACTTTTATCTAGTTGATTTTATCGTTAGATTTCTAAATTTTAATCAATGTACCTAAAATCAGGATCATAAATCAAATATATTATTCAATTCAAATGAGTTGATTTCAATATGTAAAAGTTAGTGTAGACCTTTACAACTTAAAGTAGGTGTTGATGACATAGAGTCCGTAAACTATTTATTTTTATTTTACCTTTAACAAACGATGTAAAATGCTTATATATACCCAATTATGCCATATTTTATTAATGTGGAATTTAACTAGAGTGTTTTAATTGTTTTTTTTTTTATTAATATGCCTCTTTGTCATGATCAGTTATGCCTTAAAAAATGATGATTATAATTTCTTTAATAATTTAGTCATTGTCAGTTGACATCTCATTTTTTCTGTTTGTATAAATTTATGTGCACGTTTTGATGTTAAAAATAAAGATAAATAAGAAAGAGGTGTTTGTTTCATGATCAAATGTCCTTAGAAATGCCAACATTTTCTGGTCTTTAGTGTTTTGTTCTTTCTTCCTCAACGGAACATATCGACGATTATTGAAAGTAAATTTTGTTTTTGTTTTCTGACAAATCATTTTGATGTAGTTCTATTCTATTTTGATAAATTGAATTTGAAAATTTTTAACCAATTATTCAAAAGAATGATGAATTACGAAACCACTTTCTCTCGTATTTATCAAACCCTATTGGTTGAGGCTCAAAGTCAATGATTGAGACCTTTTCAAATAGAGGTAGATTCGAATAAAATCTAAATAAAGCTTTGGGTGTTATTTCTCCCATGCCTGATGGAATTTGACTATCGAGGTACTGAGCCTGGATGTGCCAATGGTGGTTATGCCGCTGTGGACTGACCAACCGACGGGTGCCAAGTTTGTTCAGCATGTTTGGAAGGTGGGAATCAGGGTTATAGTTGAAGAAAATGGAACTGTGACAAGAGAAGAGATTGAGAAATGTGTAAGGAACTAATGGTGGGGGAGAGGGCAAGAGAAATGAAATTGAATGCTGAGAAATGGAGAAAATCGGCTGTAGCCGCAGTAAGTGATGGAGGTTCTTCTGATACAAATATTGATGAATTTGTATCCAAGTTGGGAAAGACTTATAGATAAGTGTTGCTCAAATTTGCCTAGGTCCTTAGTTCTTTTGAATTTTGGGGAAGTTTGTATCCAGGGTCAGATTGGTCTCTTCGTGGGTCGAAATAGTAGTAGTTTAAATAAATATTACGTATTTCTTATTAAATGAATTTGATTTAAATTGTATAATCGAATAGTTATGAAATTGTAGGTTTAACCAAATTCTTTCTTAAAAAATAAAAGAAGAAAGACTTGATTCTTGACAATTAAAAAAATTATCACAAAACAACATTCTGACATTTGAGACCCAACATGATTGGTTGGGGTCAACTATGGATTGACTGGACTAGCTAGACTGATCAACCCCAGTTCAAGTTTTTAAAGAACAACTACAGCCAAAAGTCCCAATATTTGTTTCTCTCTCTCTCTCTCTCTCTCTCTCTCTCTCTCTATATATATATATATATATAATTGACAACCTGTGTGTTCACAAATTATGAGGTGTAAAAATCGAGATCGGACCATTCTTTGTCTCTTTACTTGGATTTCTTCTGCATATGTAAGCAATGATGCTAATAACCTCCTCCTTACAGCTGTTCTCTTGTCCTTGTATATAAGGCCAAAGGACTTAGTCCCACCCAAGGTCCGCCAAGAGGACAAATTAAAAACCCAAACACTTGCCTACTAACTATCATTCATCCCTTTTTTCTAACATTTTTTATAAAATTGCTAAATCACTTTCGTCATAAAAAATGAATATAATAAAAATATAATATAATATTTATATAAAAATTTTAAAAATTAAAAAAATTAAAAATTAAAAATAAAAAAGTTACCATTACCGCGAATGACAATAGTTGTTGATAATTATACTAGGAAACCAGAAATGATCTCCTAGTTTATAGGGTCATCACGTCTAGCCATCCTGTTTGACAGGGTAGACAAAATTTGTCTCTTCCATTTTTGACAAAGATAGTTACATTTAGTTATTTCCGTCATCAATTATGGTTAAAAATGGTCAATGTGATCAAATATGACTATTTACGATCGTTCACAGCCACGGTTGATGAATGAGGCGATTAGCCAACAAAGGAGGTGGTCAGAGTGAATTAGGAGATTGTTTCCTACCTCTTGGTTGGATTATCGGTGGCTTTTTTTTTTTAAATTTTAAAAATTTTTTTAATTTAATTTTAATATTTTAATTATTTTTATAAATTTTATTTTATTATTTTTTAAAATTATTTTTATCAAAAAGATGAAAATACTCTCATAACTGTTAAATTTTAATTATTGACCGTTAAACTTAACCATTGACTTTTGTCAATGAGTGAGTGTTTGAGTTTTTAAAAATTAGTAGAATTTATCAATTTATTTATTTAGATGATATATTATTATATAATTATGAATTAATTTATTATTTATTCAAAATCATCTAATGATATAATAATATATTCTTTGTATATATAAAATGGATACAAAAAGCACATATACATAGTCTTATTGTTCATAAATCTTAAAAGCCATAAAAGATTGTAGATGGAATTCACACTTCGTTTGCCCCTCCATAAATCTTGGACTAAGTTGATAATGAACTTATTCATGTCTAATGAACTTATTTGAATTTAACGCTCAAATGTCAAATTCTAGATCAAATATATGCAAAAGTTGCTATCTTGATGGTGTTTGTTGCTTCATTAACATCGATCATGAGCAAACAATTGCAGCTATAAATTCTTCCAAGTTTGTATCAGAGCTTCCACCTTCATCTACCGCCTCATTCGCCAACTGCTTCCATTTCTCCGAATTCCTTCTGAAATCCTTCGATTTCTCTCCTTTCATGACTTCCCATATAGAAACCTCGATTTCCTCTCTTGTCACAATTCCTTTATCATTAACTCTTACTCTTACCCCAACCTGCCACACATCTTCAATGTATTTGGCATTAGTTGTTTGATCCGTCCACTGTGGCATTGCCACCACTGGCACCCCTAAGCTCAGTGCCTCCAGCGTCGAGTTCCAGCCACAGTGTGTCATGAAACACCCCACTGACTTGTGAGCTAGAACCTCAAGTTGAGGACTCCAACTCACGACCAAACCTTTCTCAGCTGTTTCCTCACAAAAACTTTTAGGAAGCTTTTTGGATTCAGATTCTCTCACTACCCACAAGAAGAAGTTGTTGCTTCTCTTCAGCCCCCATGCTATTTCCTCCATCTGCTCTTCTCCTAGGGCTGCCAAACTTCCAAATGATACATAAATGACTGAGTTGATTTCCTTTGAGTCTAGCCATGTTTTGCATGTATCAGTCTTGGGTTTGAAAAGGCTGAGGCCATAGTCATTGTCCTTCTCCAATCTTTTGTCCATGTACTTTGATGGAACAGTTGGCCCGACTGCCTTAATTCGACAATGAATTGCCATCCAATTCACAACCTGAAGGAATATTCATTAATTAGTTGATTACACCAATAACAGCTTATTGGTGAATTTTATGTGAGTAGATAATTCCAACAATATATATGATCTGGTAGATAATGTGATTGTTAAGACTTATTAAACGTTTAATATGAGTTGAATAAGCTCCTCTATATTAGACAAATATCCTCTTAAAAACCCCCGGGCTATTTATTAAAAATTATCATTTCATAAGGTTTTAAAAAAGAAATTGAAACATTATACTGAGATAAATTTTAAGTAAAATTAAATTTCAATCAAATCAAACTCAAGTATGAGTTCACTTAAATTCATTTTGAATTTATTATTTTAAATTCAAATTGGTTAGATATAATTTCAAAAAATCGATAAAATAATTACTGTTATTAGTGTTTAAATAGTACTATTAAACTGATAAGATGAATAGTAGATCAATAAGATGACCATTATTATTCTAAGAAGGTTCAAGTTAAGATATTGAATTAAAACTTCATCTCAAATTTAATTCTAAGCAAATCGATTATCAATTCAAATTGAGGTGATTCTATTCAAATTCATCAGTAATTTTAGAAGTCCACCTGTTTAAAAAGCAAATTTATCTCTCAATTACCTCTTCTTCCAGCTTATCGAAAGTGTTAACCAAGATCCAGTTGGGTTCATGGATATTCACCATTTGATTCACGACCAATTCACGCAGAGACCGGTGAGTCTCAGTTTCATAAACCATCGTCGGAAGATCAGCACTCTCTAGCCGTGGCATTGAAGGCAACAAAACCGAACACCCTTCTGAAGGAGCTCTCAAATTCAACGTCCCTTGATTCAAATGATAGTAAACTGCATTAACTGCACAAGACTGAGTGAAAAACGGAGCTCCATCCATGCCCAAATGTCTTGCAACGTCTAACATCCATGGCATGCCCGAATCATAAACGATAAACTTAAAAGGACACCCCAAGTCTCTGCGGCTTTCAACAAACCTGGCCAGATTCTGAGAGAAAACGGCTCTGAAACATTTAATATATTCATCAAAGGTTTCTGGATTTAATTCTGAGTCGAAACCGTCGCTGATGAACTGGAAATCGATGGAGGAAATGCTGTTATTGGGTGTGAGAGATGAATTGGTAGAAACTAGGGTTACTCTGAGACCTTTTGAGGCTAAACGTTTGGATAATTGAAGCATAGGGTTCAGATGGCCTTGGATTGGGAAAGGGATTACAAGGATTGGAGTTTCCATTTTTTTCATTTTCATTCCAAGCTCTAGCTCTTTCACATGGCAGTTGCGTAAGCCATTAGACATACTTTTAAAGAGATATAGCCAAATAACTGTTTTCCACCCAACCTTTGACGAAATCACGGATTTTTTATTCCTCTCGGGAAGTTATTGCCGGAATTCCATCACACGTTTTAATCGAGCGTGACCAATTGTTAAAATTTTGCTCCTTATAAATTATAAATTAAGGTCTATTGGATAATAAAAAGAAACGTTTTGTTTGAGATAATATTTAGTAATTTATTTTTTATTATAAATATTATCTTATTTAATTCATCATATAATAAACTATTTAAAATAGGAATAATTTAATTAACATATTCTTTTTTGATATTAAAAATTATTACAAAAATCTTGATTTTGTAATAATTTTATTTTTACTTGTTAAAATATTAGGACAAAAACATCATTGTATTTAATTAAAACAAACAACCCCTAAACCTTGTTGTTACTGTTTTATCTTTACCCAAATAATGATAAAAATCAAATAATGATAAAAATAAAATGCTTTTATTTTAAATTAAAATTAATCTTCCACCACATACACCACCACTAATCATCACTTTTCACCACCAAACCGTCGCAATCACCACCCATCACCAAAATACTACAAAGGTCATCGAAAGAAAACAAAGATATAATTGTTTGTAAAATCTTTCTTATCTGAATAATTGTCATCGTTAACTCTAACACCAATCCATGATTCACTTTTCTTGAATTGACCAACATCAAAATCCTCAACGAAAATATGGTCCAGATGAGATGAGAACATCAATATAATTGTTTTGTCAATTTTTTGAAAAGATAAGATTGATTTAGAGTTTGTTTGATCCAATTTATAAAAATTAACTTACAAGCAATTAGTTTTTATAAATTAAATTAAACTTATACACATTTAAAATTTTAATCAATTATGTGTTTTTGTTAAAACACTGATTAATGATAGATAAGCGATTAACATATTTGATAAAATATGAATTATAAATATATTTTATTATTAAAATAGCTAAAATGATATTCAATTATTTTAACAAATAATATATTATATTAACTCAATTTTTGTTATATAAATAAAAAACTGATTAAAATAAATTTAATTTATAAACTCAAAATATGATAGAATTTTAAAACTAAATGAGAGTTATGTTATAATATATTTAATCAAAATAATTTGTATGCATGATTACTAAAAATTTTTTTAACTTAAAAACAAATATCATAAACATGTTTTATTTAAAAATTTATAATATAGTTTGACTCATTTATAAGCAAAAATAAATATTCCCCCTAATCCAATCCTCCCATTTTTTATATTTATCAAATTTACTTTTTATAAAAAATAATATTTTAAATGACCTTTGTAATTTAAAACTTAATTATCACTTTAAATGATTCTGGCCTTTATTATTACATCAAACTTTTCAGTTAAATTGGAAGGTGTGCTGCAGACATATATATGTAAATAAATAAATGGAGCTTTTGAATTAGCTGCAGATATCAAGTTTGACCGTCTCTCAAAACTTAGGTCAGCAATCTTGGTTTCTCTTCATTTAGACGTAAGCAATGATGTCAAAACCCCGCATAAGTCTTCTTCATAAGGACGTACGCAATCAAGATGGAGTGCGTTCAAGATTTAATTTAAAATTAAGTTTTTCATCCTCCAGATTAGGATTTAAAAGAAAAATGAAAAAGAAAAATATAACTTTAATAATAATAATAATAAAAAAGTTGAATACTTTGGATATAAAAATATTTATTTATTAGATAAAGCAATCCTCTGTTTATTCTCTTCAAATTTGTGTTCATATGCATATCCGATATGAAAGATAGTTTTGAGAGAAAATGGAGGAAGAAAGAGGTAAAAAAACTCATATCCTCACCATCCTTTTCCCTGCTGCTCAAGGTCACATAAATCCAATGCTCCAATTATCCAAACGTCTAGCCTCAAAAGGCCTCAAGGTAACCGTAGTCAGCACCACCTCTTCTTCCCTTACCAGGCAAGGCTTAACTGAAACCAGCTCCATCAAAATTGAGACTATTCCAGCTGGATTTCCTACAGGAATTACACTCAAAAACCGCGACGAGTTCGTAGAACGTTTCAAAGTTGAATTTCCTCAAAGCCTGGCGAAGCTCGTTGAAAAGCATAAATGTTTAGGCGACCCCGTTAAGTTCATCATTTATGACGCGGTTATTCCATGGATATTAGACGTTGCAAGAGGGCTTGGCCTGGATGGAGCTCCATTTTTAACTCAATCTGTGGCTGTATATGCGATTTATTATCATTTTCATCAAGAGATATCGGAGTTTCCTATGAAAGGATCTTTGGTATCGTTGCCTGCGATGCCGCTGCTAGGGACTGATGATCTTCCAACGTTCATTTCTGAACCTGACTCTTATCCATCTTTTCTTTATGCGGTCTTGAATCAGTTTTCAAATATTCATGAGCCAAAATGGATCTTGTGTAACACTTTCCTTGAGTTGGAAGACGAGGTATCTTACACATAATTTTAGTAATTATTATTGTGCTTTTTTTTTTTTAATCGTTTTGAGAGAGCGGATTTTTTTCTTTTTTTATATCAAACATATTAATTTTTTTTACTTTGTTACTACTAAAAGGATGAGCTTTTAAATATTTATATTAAAAAGCCTAATTTTTTAATTTATTATTTGAAAATGCTGCAAAAGCACAATTAAAATGGTTGATTTTGTTTTATTTTATAAATAAAGTGACTAAAAATTTCATTTTTTATAAAAAATATGAAAATTTTATTTTAAAAGTAAAATAATTAGTTTGGTATTTTTAATTAAAGATAATAAAAATTTAGTTAATTCAACCAAAAAAATATAAAAATTTAATCTCTTTAATAGAAAAAATTTATTAGCTTTCCAAAAAATAAAAATATTTCCAATCACATCTCTCCAAAAAAATAAAAATAAATTCCAATCATTTCTATATATATAAAAGTTCCTTGTTCATACCTCTATTTGTTTTATAATTTTCTATGAAAATATTCATACATCAGGTAGTGAAGTGGATGACAAGCCAGCTTTCTCTTAAGACGATTGGATCAACAATTCCATCAAATTACTTAGAGAAGAGGTTGCAAAATAACAATGATTACGGTCTAGCCCTCTTCAAACCAAAGACTGATACTTGTAAGAAATGGTTAGACACAAAGGAACTCAACTCAGTCGTTTATGTATCGTTTGGAAGTTTGGTAGGCTTAGGAGAAGAGCAAATGGAGGAAATAGCGTGGGCCCTGACGAGAAGCAACTTCTTCTTCTTGTGGGTAGTGAGGGAATCCGAATTTGAAAAGCTTCCCAGAAATTTCACGGAGGAAACTTTTCAGAAGGGTTTGGTTGTTAGTTGGAGTCCTCAACTTGAAGTTCTAGCTCATAAATCAGTGGGTTGTTTCTTGACTCACTGCGGCTGGAACTCGACGCTTGAGGCACTATGCTTGGGGGTGCCGATGGTGGCAATGCCGCAATGGGCCGATCAAACAACCAATGCCAAGTGTATAGAAGATGTGTGGCAGGTGGGGGTTAGAGTAAGAGCTAATGAAAAAGGGATTGTGACCAGAGAGGAGATTGAGATTTGTATAAAGGAAGTCATGGATGGAGAAAGATCGAAGAACATAAGAAGGAATATGGAGAAGTGGAAAGAGTTGGCTAAAAAGACAGTAGATGATGGTGGAAGCTCCGACAAAAACTTAGAGGAATTTGTGACACAACTTCTATCCAGTTGATTTTATTTTTGGATTTCTAAATTTTAATCGGTGTTCCTCAAATCAGGGTCATAGATCAATTTATCATATTTTTGGCTTTATGCAGATCCACAATCGTGACCTTGCCCTGTATGGTTTTGACTTTGTTTGAACCTAGTCGTGCACGATTGTGTGAGCACAATTATGACTATGCAAAGCATGACTACACGGATGTGCATCTTACAGGCATACAGTTGTGTGTCTTTCTCTACTTCATCGATTTTCATAATAATCACAAATCAATCATCATCAACTATATTTTATACTCATTAAACATTTTTTTGCACACGTTTATCATATCAATAATATCAATTTTTCACAATTTGCCATTTGTTAAAATCACGTATATAAAAACATACACACTAATCATACTTCCAAATGGCAAATATCATCATCATCACTTTCATATTATCATTTCTTAACTCAATTATGTCATAGAAATCATAAACATACTAGAATCATCATCAAACTCAAGTAAACGATAACTACATACAAGGGAAGAAGAGGGAAAGAGGCAAAAAAACGCTTATCTCTTGTCATGATTGATCAAACCTTTCTTTCTATAAAAATCTCACTCTCTAATTGGATTGAGGATTTTTGGTTGTTACTTTTCTTTACTAGGGTTGAGATTCTCTAGAAAATGAAAGAAATTTTGGGTGAAAAATACTGATGAAAAAAGAGAAGAACAACTTAAGTAAGGCAGTTGAAACATTTGACACACACGGTCATGCTCCCTAGAGCGTACAATTGTGCATGTCTGGAAAAAAGGAGAACTCCATTTTTCCGCACTTCGCATGAAACAATCTTTTATCAAGATTCATATGCATGCCACACAAACTTTAAAAATTTACTATTTCACCCTTGAACTCTCTCAAGTCCATTTCTATCATAAATTCTCACTTCTAACCTCAAATTTATGGCTTAAAATATATTTCTAACCCTGTGATGTTACAGCTCCCACTTTTCGTATAATGATATATGTCTAACTATTAGTATCGAATGACATAGATGGCCCATTCTTACGAAGTGTATAATCAAGGTTCATAAATCTTAAATACAATAAAACTTGCTCTTTCTAGGTAGTGTAATTATCACTATTTAACATATGAACATTATTAACTATATATAAAACTAGTTACTTAGTTGTAATTTAAAAATTGCAAACATGCTTACAATCAATAAGAGACATAACTCATCAAATATTAATGATTAATCTTCCAATACAAATTAATCTAAATCAACTAAGAATCACATATTATAACATCTCTAGGTGAGCAAAGACATTATGTATAATGATTCTTAATAGATAATGATGAAACTATAAATTAGCAATATTCTTTAATGTCTTTGGGCTGATCAAGAAATAAAATTAATTTGTATTTCATCTTAATTAATTAATCTTTCAATATAAAAATCATTTATTTGTTAGATAAAACAATCATTTATTCTATTTAAATTTGTGTTCATGTGCATATCTTGTGTGAAAGAGAGTTTTGAGAGAAAATAAAGGAAGAAAGAGGTAAAAAAATTCATATCCTTACTATCATTTTCCCTATTGCTCAAGGCCACATAAATCCAATGCTCCAATTATCGAAACATCGAGCCTCAAAGTAACCGTAGTTAGCACCTCCTCTTCTCCTTTTACCACACAAGGCTTAACTAAAACTAGCTCTATCAAAATTGAGACTATTCCCGTCAAATTTCATACAAGAATTACACTAAAAAATGTTGACCAGTTTGGAGAACATTTCAAAGTTGTATTTCCTCAAAGCCTAACAAAGCTCGTTGAAAAGCATAAATGTTCAAGAGATCCCATTAAGTACATCATTTATGATACGAGTATTCCATGGATGCTAGACGTTGTAAGAGGGCTTGGCCTAGATGGAGCTCCATTTTTAGCTCAATCTTAAACTATAAATGTGATTTATTATCGTTTTCATCACGAGACATAAGAGTTTTCTTTAAAAGGATCTTTGGTATCATTGCCTGCAATGCTGCTGCTGGGGACTAATGATCTTCCATCGTTCATTTCTGAATTTGGCTCTTACCCATCCTTTCTTAACTTGGTCTTGCATCAATTTTCAAATATTCATGAGCCAAAATGGATTTTGTGTAACACTTTCCTTGAGTTGGAAGGCGAGGTATCTTACACATAATTTTAGTGATTATTGTTGTAGGGCAAAGGATTTATTCCCACTCATAGTTTGGTCTCACCCCAGATTCTCATCTCTCAAGTTTGTAAAACCTAAAGTCTCATCCATTGACCAAAGTTAACGGTTAAATTTAACGATCAATAGTAAAAATTTTGACAGTTAAGAAGTATTTTTGTCATAAAATAATAAAATAAATTTTTAATAAATATAAAATATTAAAAATTTTTAAAAAATATTTAAAAATTTTAAAAATATTTAAATTTTAAAAAACTAAAAACCTAATCACCACCACCTGTGCCGACGGTGGTGACCGCAGCTAATAGAATCAGGTGGCCAAAAACAACCACATGATCCTAGCCCATTAGGCGGAGACTGCTAGATCTGTCCACCTCTTGTTTTGGCAGAGGTGGCCATATCTGGCCACCTTTGCCAAAAAAAGTGGTTGGAAATAACTGAAAATGATCAGCTTTGACCCCATCGATTGTTTTCAGCCATGGTATCTAACCACCTCTATTAAAACAAAAGGCGGCTAAATCTGGTCACCTCCACCAAACTAGGAGACCAGATCTAGCGTCCTTTGGAACCAAGTGGCCATTTTCGGCCACCTGGTTCTAATAGTGCAGCCCCCGCCTTCGACATCGATGTGGTGGCAGGTTTTTTTAATTTTTAAAATTTAAATATTTTTCAAAATTTTAATATATTTATATTTAAATAATATTTTATAATTTTATTATAAATTTTTATTTTTTAATAAGGGCATTTGAGTCATTTTATAAAATGTGTTAATGAAATTGGTTGGAAAATGGATGAAGGGTGGGTGTTTGGTTTTTAAATGTTAGAAGGTGAGAATTTGTATTTGAGTGAAACCTTGGATGGGAATAATTAATTTGGCCTATTATTGTATGGTTTTGAGAGGGCAAATTTTGTTTTTTTTTTTTTAATTAAAGAAATTAAACATTTTTTTATATTATTATTATTATTATAGAAATGAGCTTTTAGATATTCCTATTAAAACCGTATTTTAATACATCAGGTAGTGAACTAGATAATGAACCAATTTCCTCTTAAGACGATTGGACCAGCAATACCATCAATTTACTTAGACAAGAGGTTGTAAAATGATAATGATTATGGTCTGACCCTCTTCAAACCAAAGACTGAATTACAAGACATGGCTAGACACAAAGGAACTCAACTTAGTCGTGTATGTATCATTTGGAAGTTTGGCAAGCCTAGGAGAAGAGGAAATGGAGGAAATGGCATGGGCCCTGAAGAGAAGCAACTTCTTTTTCTTGTGGGTAGTGAGGGAACCCGAATTTGAAAAGCTTCCTAGAAATTTCTCCTAAGAAACATTTGAGAAGGGTTTGGTTGTCAGTTGGTGTCCTCAACTTGAAGTTCTAGCTCATAGATCAGTGGGCTGTTTCTTGACTCATTGCGGCTGGAACTCGACGCTTGAGGCACTGTGCTTAGGGGTGCCGTTGGTGGGAATGCCGCAATGGACCGATCAAACAACCAATGCCAAGTTTATAGAAGATGTGTGGCAAGTGGGGGTTAGAGTAAGAGCTAATGAAAAAGGAATTTTGCCAAGAGAGGAGATTGAGATTTGTATAAAAGCAGTCATGGAAGGAGAAAAATCAAAGAACATAAGAAGGAATTTGGAGAAGTGGAAAGAATTGGCTAAATAGGCAGTAGATATTGGCGGAAGCTCTGATAAGAACTTAGAGGAAATTGTCACACAACTTCTATCCAGTTGATTTTATAGCTGAATTTCTAAATTTTAATTGATATCATCAAATTAGGGGCTCCAATCAAATCCACGGTTCGACTCAAGCGAGTCAATTTCAATATGTAAAAGTTATCGAAAATGGGTTTTAACAACTTAGAGATTACCAATTATTTATTTATTTTTTACCTTTTCTAAACAATGTAAGATGTTTATACCTATACCAGTTCTCTTGTATTTTGTTGATATGAGATTTGTGTAGGGTATTTCAGTTTGTTTTTTTCTATAATAAGACTCTTTGTCATGGTCGGTGATGCCTTTAAAAATTTTAAAAAATTTTGTGAACTAATAAAATATTCTTAAACTTTTTTTATTATGGTAATGTCAACTATAATTATTCCATAATAACAACAATAAAATCCCGTGGAGAAGAGAACAAGAATCAAATCTAAAATCTTCAAATCTTCAAATAAAAATGATGATCATAATTTCTTCTAATAATTTAGTTACAATCGGCTTCTCATTGTTCTTGCTTGGTCAGGTAGCTGGGTACTCGTGACACTCTTGGCTCCCTTCTTTCACGTTTTTCACTGCCATGATCATCTTGAGTTGGATTGGTCTATTCAATAGGTGAAGGGGTATCATTGGTATGTTTGGCTTGGTTTGTGGTTTCAGTTTGTAAGTCAGGCCTACCTGTATCATTATGGTCATGACTTGGTGATATAGATTCCACAAGTTGAATGTTTTGGTGTGGAAATAGTTATTGGAAAAGGATCAAGGCCACTATTTAAATTAGGCTTATAGATATCTGATATGGATTTTTCATTGGTGTTTTGGAGAAAGGGAAAATTATCTTTATAAAAGATGATATCTTTAGAAATCTTCTTAATATCCAAATTAAGCACTTTGTATCCTTTTGTTCCATGGGGATAACCAATAAAAATGCAAGTCTTAGATCTTGGAGCAAATATATCTTTTAACTCATTTTGTTATGCGCTTAACATAGACATCTGAAAACCCTTAAATGTTCAAATGTTGGAGCTTTTCCATACAAGGCTTCATGAGGTGTCTTACCTACTAAGACTTTTGTAGGTGTGAGATTAATTAAATAGGTTGCTGTTAAAACACTCTTCCCAGTATAAAATATGTAGATTTGCTTGGAAACATAAAGCTCTTGCTACCTCTAGAAAGTGTTTATGTTTATCCTCTACTATGTCACTTTGTTGTGGGGTATAAACACATCTTCGAAAAGAAAGATTTATAAATACACCACCGTGAAATTAATATATATAAGACTTCAACTAAATGATGTTGTTTAACGATTTGCCCTTTTTCTAGCTTGTACATGTTAGGTGCATGCGTGCATGGATGGATTTTGATCTTTATTTTATTTTTGTTTTGGATAATTTGCATTCTTCATTACTAGGACTTGCCTTCTAAGTCTGTTTAGGTGCTTTTCCACCCATTTATCAATGACTTTTCCTTACCCTTACGAGGTTCCTTAATTTGAATACATAAGCAATGATGTAAATCAAAATTTGAATACATAAGCAATGATGTAAATCAAGGTTATGTAAGCAATGAAATCGATCCTGGCGGGAAAAATTTCTCCAGTCTGCAAAATTGCTTCTCACGAAAGCATTTTTTTTTTTAAATTTAGACTTTTCAATTCGAGATAATGATACCTTCACTTAATAAAAAATTTATAATTAACATTTTATAAGAATTTTCCTATTTCCGTGATAACAAAAGGAAGCTATCTTTATTTTTATAATCAAGATATATCTAATTGTAAATATTTTTGTTTAACTCAATGAGAAGAGGAATGAATCTTTAAAATCATATTTGAGTTAGAAATATTCTGATTATCATAATTGAATGTAAAGAATCATTTGGATGAGAAGGATCACGAGGCTAGAGGCTAAACACCTTCAAATTGACTCATGTTTACAAGCATACTAGAACACATATTGTATTCAATCTTTATACGATATATACTCACTAACAATTATATTAGGATGTAAGTTTTTCGATTATTGGGCATGAGTATGTTTGAAACCTTACATCTTACTCTTTTACTTGGTGCTTTATTCATTTGCATTCATATTACATAGTTTTAGACTTTAGAGTGAGTCTTATTATATTTTAATTTCTTACTATCATAGTCTAATTTATGCAAAATTTTAAATTGCATATATTAATTGATAACAAAATATAGTGTCAACAAAAATAAATAAGGTGAAAAAGAAACTAGAAATCAAAATTGTAAAAACAAAATAAAACATATTTACGTGGTTTGACTAATAATGCTTTTATCCATGACCACTGCATTAGTTTTTTTAATTAATTTTACGATTATCAAATAAAAAGAGATATAAACACGTAAATATAGAAATTTAGGATACTTTAAGTGCAGATAAACCCGCATTAAGATCAAGTCCAAATGCTCCACCTTGAATAACTCCCTACCAACTCTGCAAATATTGTCTTCTCAGCATTATCAAACTTCAGACATAAAAAAAACTAATTCAGCAAATTATATTTGTTGCTTCTTATGGGCGAATATGCATTTGTTTCTTCCTTCTTTTTTGACTTTTCCTCCTGACAACAAATAGTTTACGAGAGAGTAAGATCCATCAGAAAAAGCATATTTTGTCCTTAGTTTTGACCTTTTCTATTCAATGAATCGTCTGCCTCTTTAAATGTGTGTACAATGGCTAATGCAGCCGCCATGTGAAAGATCTAGATCTTGCAATAAAAAGGTCGAAATGGAAACTCAAATCCTTGTAATCCCTTTCCCAATCCAAGGTCATCTAAATCCTATGCTTCAATTTTCCAAACGTCTAGTCTCAAAAGGCCTCAAAGTAACCCTAATTTCCACCAATTCATCTCTCAAACCCAACAACATTTCCTCCATCAATTTCGAGTTCATCAGCGACGGTTTCAACTCAGAATTAAATCCAGAAACCTTTGACGAATATATTAAATGTTTCAGAGTCGTTTTTCCTCAGAATCTAGCCAAGTTTGTTGAAAGCCGCAAAAACTTGGGGTGTCCTTTTAAGTTTATCGTTTACGATTCAGGCATGCCATGGCTGTTAGATGTTGCAAGAGATCTGGGCATGGATGGAGCTCCGTTTTTCACTCAATCTTGTGCAGTTAATGCTGTTTACTATCATTTGAATCAAGGGACATTGAATTTGACAGCTCCCGAAGAAGGGTGTTCGCTTTTGTTGCCTTCGATTCCACTGCTAGAAAGTAATGATCTTCCGACGTTTGTTTATGAAACTGACTCCCACCGATCTCTAAGTGAATTGACGGTGAATCAAATGGTGAATATTCATGAACCCAACTGGATCTTGGTTAACACTTTCGATAAGCTGGAAGAAGAGGTAATTGGTTTACATGAACAAAATAATATCAACCCAATTCACGCGATCTCGCATTCCTGATAGTTGATGATGTGTTATGCATTCTGAATCCGTAGTTCTTCTTGTAATGAATGATCTTTCCTGAAAGAGCTTTGAAGAGAGGATTTTACCAATATACAATAGGTTACTGTATCTCTATAAAAAAAATCTAATAAACCTTAAAACACATCATTTATCCACATCATAACCTACAAAATAATAAATTTTAACGAGTAAAACTATTATGTTATGGTTTCAGAAAGGTTATTATTCTCTATGAAATGTCTAATAAATATTAAATTCAAACTAGCATCATCTATCCAAATTAAAACTTATGTATAAGATTTATCCTTATTAACATATTAATTTTGTTCGTAAACTATTCAATTATTTGGATTGATATTACCTGTATCACACAATTTTCTAATAGTAATTAGATGTGCTTTTATTAAAACAAATAATTTCTTTTAGGTTGTGAATTGGATGACAATTCACTGTCGAATTAAGGCGGTCGGGCCGACTGTTCCATCAAAATACATGGACAAGAGATTGGAGAATGACAATGACTATGGCCTCAGCCTTTTCAAACCAAAGACTGATACATGCAAGACATGGCTAGACTCGAAGGAAATCAACTCAGTCGTTTATGTATCATTTGGAAGTTTGGCAGTCCTAGGAGAAGAGCAGATGGAGGAAATAGCATGGGGGCTGAAGAGAAGCAACAGCCCCTTCTTGTGGGTAGTGAGGGAATCCGAATCCAAAAAGCTTCCCAAAAATTTCTGTGAGGAAACAGGCAAGAAAGGTTTGGTTGTGAGTTGGAGTCCTCAACTTGAGGTTCTAACTCACAAGGCAGTAGGGTGTTTCATGACACATTGCGGCTGGAACTCGACTCTGGAGGCGCTGAGCTTGGGGGTGCCGGTGGTGGCAGTGCCGCAGTGGTCGGATCAAACAACTAATGCCAAGTATATTGAAGGTGTGTGGCAAGTAGGGGTGAGAGTGAGAGTTAATGATAAAGGAATTGTGACAAGAGAGGAGATTAAGGTTTCTATATGGGAAGTCATGGAAGGAGAGAGATCGAAGGATTTCATAAGGAATTCAGAGAAGTGGAAGCAGTTGGCGAATGAGGCAGTAGATAAAGGTGGAAGCTCTGATAAAAATTTGGAAGAATTTGTGGCTGCCATTGTTTGCTCATAATCAAGATTGTTAGGACCTTCAAAAGTGTTATTTGTGACAAAAAGGAACAATATATGCTATAATATGGATGATGTGCTATATTAATTTCCAGAATAAATTGCTGGTGTCATCTGCATGTGTTTTTCTGGAAAATATTGCTTTGATCACTGACTTTCAAGCAGGGAAACTACCTCTCAAAGTTTTTTATTTTTAGTTCCTTAAAATAGTGAGCGATATTTTTATATTCAGTCGAACCTGAACAAAGGGAAACTCGAGAGTAATTTGAATTTAGAATTGTCAACTTAATAAATGTCCATTACGCCGTCGTCGGCTAAGAAAAAGTTGTTGCAAATTCCAACACGTCTTGCAGACAACACGAATAAATAAATTGAGCTCGTGAATTAACTATTGAGTCGTATTTGGTTGGTTTATAAATTGGGTAGTTGAATTCTGACTTTTCAGAAAATATAAATTAAGTTTTGCTCAATAAGTGTGGAGCATCAAAAAACAATCTTGGCTTTTCTTCCTTTCGACATAAGCAATGATGTCAAAACCCCACATAAGTTTCTAAAGTACAGATAGATTTCATCAAGGTTGAGTTCAAACAAAAAAAAAAAAAAATTACTTATCCAAAAAGACGGTTGAGTTCAACCAAAATTTAATTTGAAATTAATTTAAATTTAAAAAAATAATTTGAGATTAATAAATTAAGACTTGAATTTAGTTAAAAAATAATTCAATTTTAAATTTATTTAAACTCAATTTAATTTTTTAATTAATTTGAATTTAAAATATTTAAATTAACTTAAAATTATTTTATTATGTGAAAAAACTTACTATTTCACTCCAATTTAGCTCCTTGATTCTAAACTTGTTCATGATAGTGATAAAAAATGAGAGACAAATAAGATTTTGCTTCTTCTTTTACTAATTGATTTGCTTTTCTGATGAGCACTCCAAGGAAAAGAAAAGATTTTAGTCTTTTTTAACGGAAATCTGATATTATTCTATATGTTGTGCAAGAATCATAACAAGATGCTATCAAAGGCTAGAGAGCGTGAGAAATCACCAAAGTAAATAATTGCACGTAAGTTAAAATAAACAATAAAGACTTAATATCTTTTTAACTCTTTCAAGGATTAGATTCGAACAAAATCAAAAATGAGTAGACATATGTATGTTTTTGAGTTCGTTCGTACTCTTTAGATTCAGATTTGTGTTCGTATTCATCGAATATTTTTATAACAAAGTTCGTATTCGTGTTCGATTTGTATAATTCAATTCGTATTCGATTTATATAATTCGTATTTATATTTATTAAAAAGTATAATTAATATAAATAATTAATAAATTATAATTAAAATTTTTTTAATTTAAGTTCGAATTCATATTCGTATAGTTCGGATTCAGGCTCATATTCATTGATTTTTAAAATTATTGTTCAGGTTTATTTTCGTATTCAGATTCGTACATTCGTTTCAGACTTGTTCTAACCGAACTTAAAAATAAATCTAAATATATTTGATTCGAATCTAACCCTACCTCTCTTATTATAATTATTTTATTTGTTAATAAATTGCTATATCATTCATACAAAATAATAATATGTTTATATGTTATGATTATTGTCCATAAAAAAAACTTTAATATCATTCTTATTTAAAAAAAAAAAAAACTAAAATAGTTTTTCATGACATTAACTAACTGCACAACAAGATTTACATAATTTAAGAGGGATTGTTAACTCCATCAATAATTTTAAGGAAAAAAATTTCCACTAACGACAAAAAGAAATAATCCAATTAAGTTTTTCATCGTAGGGATTCAAATTTATAAAAAATGAGAATGAAAATTTTATGTAACAATATTCGAAAGTATTAAACTATCATTTTTTTTTTTCGTTTTTTTGTTGTTGAAGGGACCAGGTTTTGCTCTTTGTTTTTTTTATTTATATTAAAAGGATTAAACTGTAAAATTTAACTATTGATAAATCAAACTTTTACTATTATTATTAAAAGAATCAACCTAACCACTTTACTTTCAAAATAAAATAAAATAAAATAAACATTTTTAGTATAGTAGGTTTGGTATTTTATTTTAATAAAATAAAATAAAATTCGCAAAGCTTGATATATCCTATACAAAAATCTAAAAGTGTGTTTCCTTTATTAAAAAAAGGCCAACCGAGTACTTCCCACCCAAGGTTCTCTTAAATGACAAAGTCCCACAAAAACATTTTTGAAAAGCCAAATACCTACCTTTCTTCTAATTTTTTTAATATTATATAATAAAGAACCAAACACCCTTCATAAAAAAAAATATTATTAATATTAAAATAAAAATATAATATAATATAATATAATATTAGTATAATAATTAAAAATTAAAGAAATTAAAAAAACAATCATTATCGTAAAAAATCGAACCAAATTACCAGAAATAATTATCTAGTTGGATGTCGTAAAAAAAACATTGTTGTTTTTAATTTTTAAATTTTTAAATTTTTAATTAATTTTTAATTAATTTTTATTATTATATTAATATTATTTTATCTATTTAATTTTTATAATTTTTTATTAAAAAATATCTTTTTAATTAGTTAAATTTACTAGTTAACGATTAAGTTTAACTGTTTACTTTGGTCAAGAGAATATTTGACTTTTTAAAAGTTTTTCAGTGATATTTGTCATTTAAGAAACCTTGGGTGGGAATAGGTATTTAGCCTTAACAAAAAAGAAGATTTAATCATTTTAATGAAAGATAAAAAATTCAATTCCTTCGATAACAAATTTATTTATTTAAGGAGGCAACCCTGCTCTTTAAATTTGTGTCCACATGCATATCTTATCTGAAAGAGGGATTTGAGAGACAATGGAGGAACAAAGAGGTAAAGAAACTCATATTCTCACCATCCCTTTCCCTGCTCAAGGTCACATAAACCCAATGCTCCAATTATCCAAACGTCTAGCCTCAAAAGGCCTCAAAGTAACCCTAGTCACCACCTCTTCTTCTCAATTTGCACTGCAAGGTTTAACTGAAACCAGCTCCATCAAAATTGAGGCTATTCCCGACGGATCTGATACAGGAGTTACACTCAAAAACTCCGACGAGTACACGGAACGTTTGAAAGTTGTATTTCCTCAAAGCCTGGGGAAGCTCGTTGAAAAGCATAAACGTTCAGGCTACCCCGTTAAGTTCATCATTTATGACTCCGTTATTCCATGGATGCTAGGCGTTGCAAGAGGGCTTGGCCTTGATGGAGCTCCATTTTTCACTCAACCTTGGGCTGTAAATGCGATTTATTATCATTTTCATCATGAGACATCGAAGTTTCCTTCGAAAGGATCTTTGGTATCGTTGCCTGGGATGCCGCCGCTGGGGATTGACGATCTTCCATCGTTCATTTCTGAACCTGGCTCTTACCCATCCTTTCTCAACGCGGTCTTGAATCAGTTTTCAAATATTCATGAACCAAAATGGATCTTGTGTAACTCTTTCCTTGAGTTGGAAGCTGAGGTATGTTGAAGAGTACTTGCACATAATTTTACAATATTATTATGCATTGTTTGAAGAGACAACAAACGCTTAAAAAGTTAGTGAATTATTACTTACAAGAACAAAATTTTGTTTCCATTCAAAGGTTTGAACAGTCAAATTTTAATATGGAAGGATCAAAATTTTTAGATTTTTTTGTAAAAAGAATCAAATTTTTAATGATAATTCAATATCTTTAAATATTATTATTTATTTTTATATCGAATAGTTTAAACTTATTTTTTATTAAAATAATTGAATTTTCAAAATTACACGAGAAAGATCAAAATTTAACTTTCTTTAATTTAAAATACTAAACAAAAGAATTTTTTTTTAAAAAAAATAAGATGAATAGTTTGATATCTTCAGTAGAAAATTATGAAAAGTTAATCACTTTAGTATGAAAATTTTAAGGCTTCATATATATATATATATATATATAATTTAGTCCTTTTTATTAGAAAAATGATAATAATTTCTATTTAAATGTTATTATATCAGGTAGTAAATTGTATGACGAGTCAATATCCTATTAAGACAATTGGACCAACAGTTCCATCTACGTACTTAGACAAGAGGTTGCAAAATGATAATGATTATGGCCTGAGCCTCTTCAAACCAAAGACTGATACTTGCAAGACATGGCTAGACTCAAAGGAACTCAACTCAGTCATTTATGTATCATTTGGGAGTCTTGCAGCCCTAGGAGAAGAGCAAATGGAGGAAATAGCATGGGGCCTGAAGAGAAGTAACTTCTTCTTCTTGTGGGTAGTGAGGGAATCCGAATCCGAGAAGCTTCCCAAAAACTTCTTAGAGGAGACATTTCAGAAGGGTTTGATTGTTAGTTGGAGTCCTCAACTTGAAGTTTTAGCTCATCAATCAGTGGGTTGTTTCTTGACTCATTGTGGTTGGAACTCGACGCTTGAGGCATTGTGCTTGGGGGTGCCAACGGTGGCAATGCCGCAGTGGACTGATCAAACAACCAATGCCAAGTTTATAGAAGATGTGTGGCAGGTAGGGGTTAGAGTAAGAGCTAATGAAAAAGGAATTGTGACAAGAGAGGAGATTGAGACTTGCATAAAGGAAGTCATGGAAGGAGAAAGATCAAAGAAGATAAGAAAGAACACGGAGAAGTGGAAAGAATTGGCTAAAGTGGCAGTAGATAATGGTGGAAGCTCTGATAAAAACTTAGAAGAATTTGTCACACAACTTCTATCCAATTGATTCGATTGTTAAACTTCTAAATTTTAATTGATGTATTTTGAATTAGGGTTTTGGATTGAATCCATAATTTAACTTGAATAAATGAATTTTTATATATAAAAGTGAATATTATAGTTTAAAAACTTACAAATTATTTAATTAGTTTTATTTTTATTTTCTCTAAAAAAACGTGTGAAACATCCTGTGCTTTAACCACGCAGAATTTGTGTAAAATGTTACAATTTCTTCTTACGATAGCATTCTTTATCAAGGTCGGTTTTATATATAGAAATGATGATCATAATTTTTTTAATAATTTAATTACTGCCTGTTGGGATAAATTTACATGCATGTCTTTAATGTTAAAAAATAAAGAGAGCTATGTCTCGTGAAATCAATAATGAGAGGCTTAAGGGTAATTTGAATTTAGAATTGTCAATTTAATAAATGTCCATTACGCCGTCGTCGGCGGCTTTGAAAAAGTTGTTGCAAATTCCAACACGTCTTGCAGACAACACGAGTAAATAAATAGAGCTCGTGAATTAACTATTGAGTCGTATTTGCTTGGTTTAAAAATTGGGTAGTTGAATTCTTACTTTTTGGAAAATATAAATTAAGTTTGGCTTTAGAAATTGGGTAGTTGAATTCTTACTTTTCGGAAATATAAATTAAGTTTTGCTCAATAAGCATGGAACATCAAAGCTTGGAGGTAAACAATCTTGGTTTTTCCTCCTTTCGACATAAGCAATGATGTTAAAAAACCCCACATAAGTTTCTAAAGTACAGATAGATTTCATCAAGGTTGAGTTCAAAAAAAAAAAAAATATTTATTAAAAAAAAAAAGAGTTAAATTCAAACAAAATTTAATTCAAAATTAATTTAAATTTAAAAAATAACTTGAAATTAATAAATTAAAATTTGAATTTAGTTAAAATAATAATTTGATTTTAAGTTTATTTTAAATCAATTTGTTTTTTTAATTAATTTGAATTTAAATATTTAAGTTAACTTAAAATTATCTTATTTTGTGAAAAAACTTACTATTTCACTCTAATTTAGCTCGTTCATTCTAAATTAATTCATGATAATGACAAAAAAATGGGAGACAAATAAGATTTTGCCTCTTCTTTTACTAATTGATTTGCTTTTCCAATGAGCACTTCAAGAAAAAAAAAAATTTTTAATCTTTTTTAATGGAAATATGATATTCTTCTATCAAAAGATAGAGAGTGTGAGAAGTCACAAGTAAATAATTACACATAAATTAATATAAATAATATAAAGAGAAAGAATATGTGATTTATACTAATTCACTTACAATAAAACTTAATATCTTTTTATCTCTCTTGTTATAATTATTCTATTTGTTAATGAATTGTTATATCATTTGTATAAGATGATAATATCTTTATATATTAAGATTATTATCTATAAAAATCTTTAAAATCATTCTTATTTTAAAAAAATTAAAATAGTTTTTTGTGGCACTTATTAAGTGTGCAGCAAGACTTACTTGGTTCAGGAGAGATTTTTAATTCCAACAACAATTTTAACGAAAAAATTTTCCAGCAAGATTTAAAAAAATGATGACAAAAAATTTATATAACAATATTTGAAAGTATCAAATAATCACTCTTTTTTTTTTTTTTTTTGTTGTTGTTGGAGGGATTGGATTTTGTTTTTTGTTTATTTTTTTTGGTATTGAAAAGATCAAACTTTAAAATTTTACTATCAAATAATTAAATTTTCACTATTTTTTATTAAAAAAATCTAACTAATCACTTTACTTCTAATATAAAATAAAACACACATTTTTAATATAGTTGGTTTGGTGTTGTTGATAGAAATGAAGAAGTTTGATATATTTTATAAGAAAATCTGAAAATGTGTTTTCTTTATTAAAAAAAATGAAGATTCAATCATTTTAATAAAAAAAATTCAATTCCTTTGCTAAATAATTTATGGCCAAAGGACTTGTTCTCACCCATAGTTTGGTCCCAATATAAATTCCCACCCTCTAACATTTAAAAACCCAAACACCCACTCTTCATCCATTTTTCATCCAATTTCATTAACCCATTTTGTAAAATGACTCAAATACCCTTGTTAAATAAATAAAAATTTATAATAAAATAATATATATATATATATATATTAAAAATTTAAAAATTATTTTAAAATTTTTCTAAGTTTTTAAAAAATATTTAAATTTAGAAAAAAAGCCCACCTACCATCATTGTGTTGATGGCGGTGGCCTGCTGCAAATAAATCTAGGTGGTCGTTCCGACCACCTAGTTCCAAGAGAGGCTAGATCTGGCCTCCCAATTCGACTGAGGCAGTCAGATCTGGTTATCTTCGTCAGAAACCTTGATCGGAAATGGCCATTGAGGCCAATGTCAGCTATTTTCGATCATTTTTTCTGCCTGAGACACCAAATTTGGCAATCTCCGTCGAATTGAAATGCTAGATTTAGCCTCTCTTAGAACCAGATGGTCGTTCCGGCCACCTGGGTTATTTTCGGGGGGCCACAGCCACTATGCCAACTAGCTTTTTTAAAATTTAAATATTTTTTAAATTTTTAGAAAAGTTTTTAAATATTTTTTAAAATTTATTAATATTTAAATAAAATTAATTTTATTATTTTATAAATTTTAATTCTAAAACAACAAAATTGCCTTTCAACTGTTAAAAGTTGTACTATTTACGGTTAGATTTAATTGTTGACTTGGTCAACGGGTCGGATTTCGGATTTTATAAACTTAGGAGGTGGGAATTGTTTTCAGACCAAACTATGGGTTGGAACAAAATCTTTGGCCAAAATTTATTTATTTACTTGAGGAAGCAACCCTGCTCTTTAAATTTGTGTCCATATGCATACCTTTTCTGAAAGAGGGGTTGAGAGACAATGGAGGAACAAAGAGGCAAAGAAACTCATATCCTCACCATCCCTTTCCCTAGTCAAGGTCACATAAACCCAATGCTCCAATTATCCAAACGTCTAGCCTCAAAACGCCTCAAAGTAACCCTAGTCACCACCTCTTCTTCTCAATTTACCCTGCAAGGTTTAACTGAAACCAGCTCCATCAAAATTGAGCCTATTCCCGACGGATTTCATACAGGAGTTACACTCGAAAACGCCGTCGAGTACATAGAGAGTTTCAAAGTTGTATTTCCTCGAAGCCTGGCGAACCTAGTTGAAAAGCATAAATGTTCAGGCTACCCCGTTAAGTTCATCGTTTATGATTCCATTATTCCATGGATGCTAGACGTTGCAAGAGGGCTTGGCCTGGATGGAGCTCCATTTTTCACTCAATCTTGGGCTGTAAATGCGATTTATTATCATTTTCATCATGGGACATTGGAGTTTCCTTTGAAAGAATCTCCGGTATCGTTGCCTTCAATGCCGCCGCTGGGGATTGACGATCTTCCATCGTTCATTTCTGAACCTAGCTCTTACCCATCCATTCTTTACGGCGTCTTGAATCAGTTTTCAAATATTCATGAGCCAAAATGGATCTTGTGTAACTCTTTCCTCGAGTTGGAAGCCGAGGTATGTTTTTTTTTTTTTTTTGGTAAGTAAGCCGAGGTATGTTGAAGAGTCCTTAAACATAAATTTACAATATTATTATGGATTTTTTGAAGGGATAACAACACTTAAAAGTTATTGAACTATTATTTGAAAGAACAAAATTTTTTTATATTAAAAGGATTGAACAATCAAATTTTAATACTGAAGGAACGAAACTTTTAAACTTTCTTATAGAAAGAACCAAATTTTTACTAATAGTTTAGAATCTTTAAATGTTATTATTTATTTTTATATTGCATAGATTAAATTTATTTTTTATTAAAATAATTGAATTTACAAAATTACATGAAAAAGACCAAATTTTAACCTTTTTCTAATTTAAAATATTAAACAAACACAAAAATTATTTGTTTTGAAAATAAAATGAATAGTTTGATATCTTGGATAGAAACTTAAGAAAGGTTAACCACTTTAATAAGAAAATATAAAAGTTTATTTCACTCAATTAAAAAGTTTAAGGCTTCATATTTTCAATATATATATAAAAGCAAGATTTAGTCATTTTAATTAGAAAAATGATAATGATTTCTATTTATATGTTATTATATCAGGTAGTGAACTCTATGATGAGTCAATGTCCTATTAAGACAATTGGACCAACAATTCCATCGACATACTTAGACAAAAGGTTGCAAAATGATAATGATTATGGCCTGAGCCTCTTCAAACCAAAGACTGATACTTGTAAGACATGGCTAGACTCAAGGGAACTCAACTCAGTCATTTATGTATCATTTGGGAGTCTTGCAGCCCTAGGAGAAGAGCAAATGGAGGAAATAGCATGGGGCCTGAAGAGAAGCAACTTCTTCTTCTTGTGGGTAGTGAGGGAATCCGAATCCCAAAAGCTTCCCAAAAATTTCTTAGAGGAAACTTTTCAGAAGGGTTTGGTTGTTAGTTGGAGTCCTCAACTTGAAGTTCTAGCTCACGAATCAGTAGGTTGTTTCTTGACTCATTGCGGCTGGAACTCGACGCTTGAGGCACTGTGCTTAGGGGTGCCGATGGTGGCAATGCCGCTATGGACCGATCAAACAACCAATGCCAAGTTTATAGAAGATGTGTGGCAGGTAGGGGTTAGAGTAAGAGCTAATAAAAAAGGAATTGTGACGAGAGAGAAGATTGAGATTTGTATAAAGGAAGTCATGGAAGGAGAAAGATCAAAGAATATAAGAAGGAATACGGAGAAGTGGAAAGAATTGGCTAAGGAGGCAGTGGATCATGGTGGAAGCTCTGATAAAAACTTAGAGGAATTTGTCACACAATTTCTATCCAGTTGATTCAATTGTTGAATTTCTAAATTTTAATTGATGTTGTTCGAATCAGGGGCTTGTATTGAATCTATGACTTGACTTAGATAAATGAATTTTGATATATAAAAATGATTTTAATAATTTAAAAACTCACAAACTATTTAATTAATTTTATTTTACCATCTCTAAACAAATGTGAAATACTTTATGCTTTAACGACGTAGAATTTGTGTAAGATATTACAATTTCTTCTTATAATAGGATTCTTTGTCATGGCTGGTTATGCCCTCAAAAATGATAATCATAATTTCTTCAATAATTTAGTTATTGTCTGTTGGCATATCGTTGCTCCTATTTGTACAAATTTATATGCATGTCTTGATGTTAAAAAATAGAGAGAGCTATGTCTTATGATCAAATAAGTTTTGTTTTTTTGGTTTTCCTCTTCAGGACTACAAACCTTTTCTGGTCTTCTGTGCTTTGTTCTTTCTTCTTCAAAGGAACAAAACAACGATTACTATAAAAAAATTTTGTTTTTTTTTTCTCATGAAGCATTTTACTATTAGTTCTATTCTATTTTAACAGGTTGAAATATTCTAATTCAATGTTTCCCTTGTATTTATTCAGTCTCCTTGGTTGAAACTTTGCTCCGTTGCTTGAAACCCCTACACCAATGATCGAATCTAGTTTTATTAATTGAGACTTTAGGCCAATAGTCGGGGAATGTCCCAGATGGGGGTGGATTAGAGTTAAGTTTGAACAAGAGTCACATAAAATTCCGTTTGAATATAGAATATTCAATTTGAGTTCGAGCTAATAAATAATATATATTGTTAGGGATAAGCAGTATCATTAGAGGATGAACTACTTGAATTCTATTTGTTTGAGCAAAATGTGGATTCGAACCACTTCAGCTAGCATCCACCAATAATTTCCTACTTATCTAGTCTCCTCAGTTGAATCTCCTTGCCAACTAGGTTGGGCCAACAGTCGGAGCTCATCAAAATCAACCCAAAAAACTAGTTTTAAGATGAGATTTTCTCTTACATATATAAATTTGCCCCAACCCCTTTTACTTTTGATATGTGACAACTCAACACATATGAGCCAAACTTTCCCGTCCAGCTTGAGTTTTTAGCTTGTTCGCATTTTTCAATGACAATGTCAACCCACCAGCAATATTGCCCATCATTATCGGTAACTTTCCATCGATACTGTATATCGGTTTGAGTAAGCTAAAGATGAATATTATGGATTCGGGTTAAGCTTGAACAAGCCTTGAATTCGGTTTGGCGCAAATCAAATCCATCCCTATTTGGAAACTCTTGCCTATTTGGAAAAGACTGCTGTGTCATTGACTTCGAATACTGCCACAAAAGATCAGTGATCTATTGTCAGTCCTTGATGGAAACTCTTGCCTTCCTTCGTTTTACACCATTATGAGTCAAATTTTTAATATTGAAGAACCTAATTACTGGCTCTTTTGTTACCCTTTTGATAAGCTTGAAGATGAGGTCAATTTAATTTGACACAGAGACCCATTCCTATGTAATCATTGTCAGAGTTATAATTATAATATGTTAACTTAGCAAATATATTTCAAACTATTTTATATACGTTTTGTATACCTAAAGGCTAAATAACTAATTTCCACACAAGGTTTTTTTAATAAATCCCACATAAAAGTTTTTTAAAAGTTAAATATCCAATTTTTAAAATTTTTTTTAATATTTTATAATAAAAAATCAAAATACCCTCCATACAAAATAAATAATATTAATATTAAAATAAAATTTAATATAAAATAAGATTAAAAATAATAAAATATTTAAAAAAATAACCACCGTAGTCGACAACATCAAAAAACCTTACCAGATAACAGAAAATGACTATCTGATTGAATTGACAGTCGAAGGTGATCAGATCTAGTTGTTAATCTAATCAAGTGATCATTTCTGATCACTTGATTATATTTTCAATTACTACTATTGTTAGTGACGGTGGTTACTTTTTAAAATTTTTAATTAATTTTTCAAAATTATTATTATTATTATAATATTAATATTATTTTATTTTTTAAATATTTTAATAAATTTAATTTTATTATTTTTAAAATTTTTTATTGAAAAAGACAAAAATGTTTCTTTGACTAAATTTAATAGTTGACTGTTAAGTTTAAACATTGATTTTAGTCAATGATGGATATTTAGCTTTTTAAAAATTGCTAGGTGGCATTCTGTTATTTAAGAAAACCTTGGATGGGAATAAGTCATTTGAGCAATACCTAAATGATGTTTTATCATGTGATTAAATATTAATTTATTTTATTTCAGAATCATTCAATTAGATAATAACATATAATCTACATACATAAAGTGAGTACAAAAATTGTATGCATATAGTTTTACTATTATGTTTATTGCTCATATTTCCAAATTTTCGTGTTAAATTGTTGTAGCATATACAAGTTTAAGCTAATAGGCTAGAACTCAACGTTATATGAATTAATTTGGATTCGAGCCTAGTCTAAACGAAAGTAAACTCAAACTTGGTTCAAGTCTAGAAGATCAACTCAAAATTGAGTTTAGTTTACTTGATTGGATATGAGTATCGTAACAGCCATTGGAAAATCAACAAATAAAAAAAAAAAATTATCAAAGATAACAAAAAAGAAGGAAAATTATTTGAAAGAAGAAAAGAATCAAACAAGATGAATCTATTGACTCTACTTGAGCTTAAATCATTTGACCCGAATGTGATCCAAGCCATTTTGGATCGTGTCGAACCCTAATATTAGTCATTAAACCCGCTGACAACAAACTTGAACTTAGTGCAGCGATATCAAACCAAACCCTACTTGACACAAACCAGTTCATTCTCAGCTCTATTGTTTACGAGGCTCTTCATTTCTTAATGTAAACAATGATCTCAACAAAGTTTATATCTCGAACCCAATATACCAACTATAATGGCAAGTCTGAACTCAACGTAATAATAATCAAATTGAATCCCATTCAACATGAGAGACGGCCCTAACATGTACTATTCTCTCCCTTTGGTGAAATAAACAATGATGTCGAGAAGTTTGCTTCTTACAATTGGACTGTTTCCCTTTGCTGGGATAAGCCGTCGAAAACATAATGTTGTCTTGCTGGCTGTCTCATTAATTTCATCGCATTTTATTTTATTTTTTTGCCTGTATTTTCTTACTTTTCCTGAAGACGGCTAAATTTTCTTGTGTTTTGCTTATTTGATTCGTTGGAATTATCAGAAATAATTAATTGGTACAATGGCATTGTTTGACTTGTCTTGCCTTCTAGCTAAGTTTTTAGAAAATGTGCATTCAATATCACTAACTAAAATCCCATGTTAATAAAATATAAGAGAGATATTTCATGTATTATATGCTAAATTAAATAAATTCAAGCTTTCTTTTCATTCATAATAAACACTAACAGAAATATATAGTTGTTCAACTGTTGGAATCAGATAGGTTGTCTTGGAGCATCGTCTAAACCTTCAAACATGTTACGTCATTTGTTACTTATTTTATTCTTGCGTGTTCAAGATCTTTACTATTCTTTTTTTTAATCCTTAAACAGTCGATCAAGTCAATGTATTTACTCACTGAAATTAAGAGAAGATTGGTTCTTAATTGTTGTTCTTTTGTCCCTTTTCCTCTCTAATATATATTCTCATAAACCCTATATATCTTAATCATATACATGGACTTGCCAATGAAGGATGTGAAAGATGGAGCTAATGGCAAATACCACAGAGCAAAAGATACACAGAGAAGCTCACATCTTGTGCTTTGCTTTCCCTGCACAAGGCCATATAAGCCCTATACTTCAATTCTGCAAGCGCCTGGCCTCTAAAGGGCTCAACGTAACCCTAGTTTCCACCTGCACATCTTCAACCACGAGCAAGTTCTTCCAAACTCAAGCCAACTCCATCAAAGTTGAGTTCATTTCTGATTTCACAGAAGAAGAGAAAAGCAAGGTAAAAAATGCTGAAGAGTTCTTTGAGCTTTACAAGACTTTGGTGTCGCAAAGCTTGTCTGAGTTCATCGAGAAACAGCTTAATTCAGAGAACCCACCAAAGTTTTTCGTTTATGACTCGATTATACCGTGGATTTTCGATGTAGCTAGGAGCTTTGGGATCGAAGCCGCTCCTTTTTTCACCCAACCTTGGGCTGTTAACTCAGTTAACCTTCATTTTCTGGAAGGGAAATTCAAAGTTCCTTTGGAAGAGCCTATTGTGTCACTGCCTTCGATGCCACCGCTAAAGGTCACTGATCTGCCATCATATTTTGATGTAAATGGCACTTACGGGTTCTCGCTTAGGTTGCTGGTTGATCAATTTACAAATATAGTGCAACCCAAGTGGCTCTTCTGTAACAGTTTTGATAAGCTGGAAGACGAGGTAAGCTTAATAATATGCTCATAGTCATATATCTGCACCAACAATCGGTACCGATTTTAGACTTACAGTGATATATTAGTAAAAATAGATTCGATCCAATCTAAGCAAAAGGTATAATATTCATTTCAAGTTTGGGCTACTTTTGAATGGCAAACAGTATTACAATGTCGTATATATTGTAAACATGATCTCACAAAAGTAAATAATATTATTGATAAAATAAATAATATTTTTAGATGAATAAATAAATTATTTTAAATTAAATAATCAAATTAAAACTTTAATTCGAAATCATCTTATTCGAATTAAGCTATAAATTCAATTCAAATTAACTCATATAAGATTCACCTTAATTGTTAAAGCAAAAAGTTCTATTGCTTACATAATCGTGCATGACTATCGATGTAGTTGTAATTCTCAAAGCCAATCCAGATAAGGTGCGTTAGGGATGGATACATAAACTTGCACATTTCCATAATAGCCTAGCTGTTTTAAAGATGCTTAATTTTGCTAACTTTACCAGATAGTGAAGTGGCTGACGAGTAAATACCCAGTCAAGAACATTGGACCAAGCATTCCATCCATGTACTTCGCCAAGCGGTGTCTGGAGAACGACAAAGCTTACGGCCTCAGCCTCTTCAAACCCAACACTGACACTTGCATGACATGGCTAGACTCCAAGGACCCTGGTTCAGTAGTCTACGTATCGTTTGGCAGCGTCGCCACTCTAGAAAAAGATCAGATGGAGGAAGTAGCATGGGGCCTGAAGAGCAGCAACACTTTCTTCTTGTGGGTGGTGAGAGAATCCGAGTTCGAAAAGCTTCCGAAAAACTTCTCCCAGGAAACATCCGACAAGGGGTTGATAGTTACCTGGTGCTTACAGCCTGAAGTTCTGGCTCACAAGTCTGTGGGGTGCTTTATGACGCATTGTGGCTGGAACTCAACGCTCGAGGCGCTGTGTTTGGGCGTGCCAATGGTGGCAATGCCAAGGTTGTTCGACCAGACGACTAATGCCAAGTATGTTGAAGATGTGTGGCAGGTCGGGGTTAGGGTAAGGATGAATGAAGAAAGAATGGTGACGAGAGAGGAGATCGAGCTTTGTATAAGGGAAGTCATGGAAGGAGAAAGAGGGAAGGAGCTTAGAAGGAACTCGGAGAAGTGGAAGGAGTTGGCCAAAGAGGCCATAGATGAAGGTGGAAGCTCCGATAAGAACATAGAGGAATTGGTTCAAAAGATTTTATCTAGCTGATATTAATATTAATGCATGCATATTTCTCAATAATTTAATTAGAATATTATCTGAATTAATGAATTTATATATATACAATATAAATTTTGTTAAACTTTCTTTTGAATCAGCATAGAATGTCGGATCTTAAAGCAATCCTAAACAAACTTTTTTGAATACAAATTAATCTCAAATTGGATCTTAAAAACTCAATCCAAATTAATTTAATACACAATGTTACCAAGGAAATGAGGAAGGGTATGAAGAGATCTAAATTTGATTAATTAGCATTAAACTTGGGCTAATGATGCATTAGGATTGTCTTTCTATCCTCTTGTTAAGCTCATTAACATATTCCAAAGACAGTAAGTGCAGCATTGTTTTGCTTGCTTTATCTATGTGTAACTTAACAATTTATGACCTAAAACAAGTAGAATCTCTTACATTTATGCAATACAATGGAACCGCTCCAGCTCCATTAGAGAACATGTTACAACAGGGGAAGAAGATCGGTTCCATTCGGTTCTTTTCCGTGCGGTGTTCAAGAAACTCCATTCAATTTTCAATACGAAAATCTTCTCTTTGTTTCCAGTGTAATCCCAGTAGAAGATAAGGTCTCCATAACTCCCTCGACTGAAACGATTTCCTCTTCACAGAGAAAGCCTTCTCTTACTTCCTGCACTCATTCCATGTTCGACATTAGTGATTAAAAAGAGTTACGACAGTTCGAATAGCTAGATTGAGCTTCACTTGCTTTTCAATAGATATGTAACAATGTATGTTAAACTAGATGTCTGTTGCAGCCTAATGGACAATCCTTGCAGATCATACTGATGGCAACCATGAGCATGTTACTAC
Organism: Anacardium occidentale; assembly: GCA_026122585.1. Classification (NCBI taxonomy): domain Eukaryota; kingdom Viridiplantae; phylum Streptophyta; class Magnoliopsida; order Sapindales; family Anacardiaceae; genus Anacardium; species Anacardium occidentale. Next base: position 229,938 of record JAJEJH010000029.1, read on the forward strand.
AATCTGCGTTTTCGTAACTGTTTGAGGGTTTTGAAAGTCAGTTCATGATTTGCTGCATTTTCAACATTGATTTATTTTGTGTAATGTAATATGTAAGATCATATGCTTTTTCAAATGGATCGTGCAACCAAGGCATACCAGGGAAACTTGAAAGTGTCTTTCCACCAACCGTGTTTTGAGCAATTAGAAACTATCCTGTCCAAACGGACGATGATTTCAGAAAAAGTTGGCCGCACTAAAGGATTGGGATTCCAACATTCCTCAATCAACCTGCATACATATCAACTACTGTTATGAAATCAGACACGGTGGATAGGGAAAAAATGAACCTGTGCGGAAGAGGGCATTTTATCTAAAGAATTAACCTAAAAATAAATACTGATTCTCATTTATTAATTGAAATTGTATACCTAAATGAGGAAAAAAGTAGCTCAAGAAAACTGAGACCAGACTATACATGAAGGCATGATTTTGATATCTGAAAATGATACTTACTCCTTTAAATCTGGAGGATAACTTCGTGCTTTGATTTTGAATGGTGGTCTCTTTCCTTCACAACACATAAGTTTTACAACTTCTTCAGGACTTTTGGGATGGAAAGGCTGTACTCCCTCAATCATCTGCACTTGTATAGGAAAATGAATTAGAGAAACAAATTGACAACTTGAGTTTGTCAAATAAAGAACTCTGATGTAATAATGAAACATAAATAGGAAACCAGTAATGAAGTGGCTGCGGCAGAAACATGCCAATAATCATAATTAGAAGTCTTAAATCAGAAACTAAGATTTATTTAGTATACATTCCTAGAAATGTGAAATCAAAGTGTAAAGAGTGCCAGTATACCAGGCACCCAGGAAAGTGAAAATGCATTAAAGATTTTGAACACATGCTATAACACAGCAATAAACTCGAATAGTAATCATCATGTGTTACCTGGGGATTTAAGACTGAATTAGTTGCAGGCATAGAACATTTACTTGTTCAATTAACTAGATAATTAAAAATTCAAAAGATGTAGTAGTTGATAATGTATCATAAATTCCAAGATACCTCATATATAATGACTCCAAAAGAGTAAGAATCGGCACTTCTGTCATATGTTTTGTCTTCATAAACCTCAGGTGCCATATAATAATCTACAAGCAGTAAGTAAAATCATCAGTCAAACTAAATTTGTAATTATCCTTGGTATCTTCTTACTAAGGTATAGTTCATTAATGTACTATCTTTTCATGGATTCAGAATTATTTAAACTTTAGAAATGAAAAAAAATAAATAAATATTGGTCAAAAGCAAGATGCGGATAGAGAGTCTGCAACTGAATATTCAGATATCAAGCAAGAACAAGATGGTTGTTCTAATAGATCATGGCTAAAAGAGACCCACAAAGTGACTCTTCCGAGGGCCCAACTTCTGGTACAAGGTCAAAACCAGAGACTCTTCAACGAAACAATATTTACAAGTCCATATCTTCCTGTTATTCAAGTAAAGCTACTAGCCATAGTTATTTCAAATATCAAGATACATGCAGAATGAAATGTGACAAAAGCAAGTTCTGCCTTAAAAAGAGCCTCGAAGAGAACTGGCACATCATATGTTGGAGATCACTATTTTATGTATTTCAAGTTTCAATAACAACACAAATACTTACTTGCAGACTTTGTACGAACCGCTGGCTGCTCTGCTAGTGATATATCAGTTGAAATTTTTGATGAATTTACGAATCCAAATCCAGTTACCTTCAAATGACCTCCATTATCCAGCAAAATATTTCTGGCACCTTACGAAAATTTCAACTATTAAAAACAGTGCATCTCGAGAAAAGATCTAAATTCATTCTGAAACATCTATACATCAGAAAAACTTCAGCATTTGTTGTCTTACTTTGGCTTTAAATCACCATGAATGATTGGATCTGGTTTACATTCATGAAGATAATTCATGCCCCTGATAGCAAGAAATCGAACAAGATGTCATAACAAGACCCTCCATACATTCTTAGACAAGAAAATCAAATTCATTAGGATAAGAAACAATATGATAAATCGATGCACCACAGATGGGTGGATTTCCTACTGAGACTTATGGTACAGACAATTTTGTAGATACACACTGCACTTGCCTAGCAATATCAAGAGAAAATCTAAGAGCTTTTGATAGAGATAAACGTCCTTTCTTTTGAAGGTAGCTTCCTAAGTCACCCTGCAAAATACCATAAAAAAAACAGGGTTGAAGTTATAACTTAAACTGATTGAATAAATATACAACACAGCAAATGGATCATGCTGAAAACAGAAATAAGTAAGATACAACCCAGCTCAGAGGATAAAAGATAAAAACCACATAATAGCAATTTACATAATTTTTTTATGCAGCAATTCCTTTTTATAAACTTTTATGAAGATAACACAAGTATTCAGAAAAAAATGTAGACAGAACATGGAGTTCAATGGATGTCTAGAGCATCTTTTTGGGACGTTGACATTGATTTTTGAATTGTCCATACTTCTTCATTGAGATGATCAATTTATGCTGTCTAAATCTTTTTATGATTCTTCAGATGGATCTTCTTGACTTCTATAAACAATGTCTTCACTGCCTTGTAATTAATTTTTCCAATCAATAATGTTGTAGTAGTTTCTTTTAAGATTGCATAAGCATATAGATTTGAAAACAAGCATTTCATCACCTAAGTTCCATCAATGTGCACTAGCCATGGCATGCTCTCTCGTAAAATCAAACAGCTTAAAGAGGAGAGACAAGCAAAATTAAGAGAAGATAATGCACTTAATCTCTCCAAATATTCTTTATGCAGAAAATGGATTAAAGAAAAGAAGACAATGTACATTCTCTTCCAACATATTGTACCTTGGCCTGGAAAGCTTTTCTTTTTAAGCTTTCTTCAAACCAGCCCACTTGTCAGACAGAAATTTTAATTCTTCCTAGACAAATAGCGTAGTTTTCTTCTACTGAACTATAGTAAAGAAGTCTAGAAAAATTATTATATGGACACACAGAAATTATTATATATTATATGTGAGCCTCTCTTGTGTTTGTAAGGAAAAATAGAGAAAGAATAATAGAAAAGCTTACTTTTGGATGATACTCTAGAACAATCATCATGGGTAAATTTTGGGTGACTGCTCCAACAAATTGAATCACATTAGGATGCCGGACCCTTTCTAGTATAGTAAGCTCATGCTTGAAGGCATTTCTGTTTGAAAAAAATAAATTGGAGTATGTGTCAGATCCCAGATAGATAATGGAGAATTGAAATGTTAAGAAATAAAAAATAATTAATGAAAAGCACTTGACCAACTATTGATGTAAATAATTAATGTTAAGAAATGGAGCTTAAGGTAACATAATTCATGGTTTTTTGAACGCATAGTTGATTTTCCATGCTAAATAACCTCACAGAATTTGCTATACCATCAAGGTTGTATGATATTACGGCAAGGAGGAATCATGGTTTTATGGCATTTATCCAATATAACCCCTAATTTTCATTCTTTGCATAAGTGATAGAAGGCATAAGCAAAGACTGGAGAAAGCACAAGACTATTCTGTCTCCATAATTCCTAACTCTTGGGGTAAACCACTAAAGTGTATTCTGGCACAGCAGAAACTCTGGTACTAAAGTAATTAAGGAATAAAAAGAAAAAGAAAATTCTTGACCACCGAAACATTAATTAAAAGCAAATACAATGTGATAAGACTTCAACGAAAACAACTTCAGTGTTATTAAAAGGTGTTTATTCGTTTTTATTTGCAACCAAAATGAAATTTAGGAAGTGCATGAAACAGACATCTTCACAAATTTAATTGAAACACAACTTGCAATGTTGAGTTGATATATAAATCAAAAGACATACAAACGGAATGAGTTGGCCACATACATGGTGTCAGGGTCAGAATGACTCCCTTTATCAAGTATCTTTACAGAAACCTTAGTACCATTCCATTTAGCCAATTGATATGATCCCTGCTAAGAGGCATTGGGAAGAAAATTATTGACAGTCCATGTGAACAAAAAAAACAAAAACTAATAGTATAAAAAAAATTTCTGGACCAACAGTTTGACAAATATTCACAGGAAACAGATGGAAGTGAAGTACACATCTTTTGGAAATCATGGAAAAATTAAGCAAGAAGATCTATTCCTAAACAAAAGCAAAAATGATCCAAAATTTTTAATGAATGATAAATTATGATGTCCCTGTCCACAAAAAACTGACGTAATAATGAAGTTAATATTGACTTCTCCAAGTATTATGTATCCAATTACTCCTCATGTCCTATTACTGATTATAAAGTATATAAAACAAAAATATGAAAGAATATACAAGCTAATGCATTCAAAGTATATTATGTGAAAAAGAGAGGCCATTACTAGTGCCTATTAAGGAAGAGAAGAAAATTAGTAATTGTTTACAATTACATTTGAATGCTTCCCAAATATGAGTATGTAATTATAATATTTGCATATACACAGAATCCTGCCTCCTGAAAAGCACTGCTTACTAAAATGAGAAGTAATTCTATATAGGATTCCAGTGCAAAATGCTTCCAATTACAATCAACTGATCATTAGATATATAACATGGATTGTTTTAACGTAGAAATAAACTTATTATGATGGCCCAAACTATACTAATGGATGAGGTATTAGGTTCAAGTCTTGCAAATTTTTTTATTTTCCTTATAAATTACAAAAGATATTTTAAATTAAAAAAAGAAACAATACACCAAACTTAAGATGGTGGTTCTCAAAAAAAAGAGTAGCCCAACCTTAGCATGGTGGTTCTTCCCACCTTATGTTGAGACTCAAGTTTGAGTCTTAGCCTTTGAAAAAAAATTTGCATTTTTTGTGTTGATGTCGGCATAGCGGTTCACCACGGTCCGGGTTTTAAATTATTGATCTTGGAATTAAACCATTAAAAATGCTCAAGTGATGACCTAAAATCAGATTTAAAATACACTCTTTAACTTGGTGCATCATTTCTGAGTTGATACGTGTTCACAATTTCTTTTCATTTCTGACAGCTAAATTCTCAAATAAACAAAATTTCACAAACTGCTACAGATTCCACCATTTTATAATGGATTAAAAGGAACAGAACCTTGCCTTTGTAATGATACCATCTGACTTCCGAACCTGAAGCTCCTGTGGATTAAGCTCATACTCGGGAATTTCTCGTGGATTTGCTACAGTCATCGGTGTCTTCCAGGATTTCTAAATTGAAAGCATATGTGTTAAAAAAAACAACTCCGAAACACATAATAACCCTCAAAAAAAAAAAAAAAAAAAACAGAAAAATAATTTTCTATTTGAATTAAATTTAGTTCATATTACCGGAACTTTGGCTCCACGGGCCTTCAAAATATTGTAAACTTCTACGTTTCCATAGTACTTGGCATCAGCAACTGCCTGTACAAATAAAACCATTTCATTATAAGGCTCCACAGCTCTACAAATCTTCACACAATTACTTCATCTCCAGCTTATTTTCCCCAAAAAATCGATTTTGTTTACGTCTAAAATAAGAAAAGGAAAAATAAATAAACTCTAAACTACTTCTCATTTATTTTAAATCTTTGTTTTTTTTTATTTTTTATGAAACTCTCTCGACAGCCCCAGCGCCGCAGTAAAATCTATTTTTCATGATTAAAAAAGAGATAACCCTTGGATCTTAATCAAAGGGCTCGCAAATTTTCAAAACATCCAATATTTGACATATTTTATATAAAATTCAACTGAAATTTGTCGTCTCGGAAATCAATATTTAATGAATCTCAGTTTTTGAAAAATTATTTTTCAATACAATTCGCTCTACAGTCCCGGCAACATTACCGGAATTCACGAGAGAGATAATGCACCATACCGTGCTGCCCCAACGATCACGAGCATCAATATTAGCCCTCCTCTGAAGAAGCAGCTTAACGACCTCCACGTGTCCTTCACAAGCAGCGATATGCAATGCCGTTCGTCCGTCAAGATCAATACTATTTACATCGATACCTTCGTCAAGCAAGTCCTGGACTCCCCTAGTGTCGCCTCTACACGCCATAAACAACAACTGCATCGTTGAGTCGAGGTTTTCTGGAACCGTCAACTCGTCCGGTACCGGACTCCGCCGTATCGGATCCATCGACGACTGCCTCCCGAAGCTGAACCTCATGTTTTTCCGCCGCGGATCCATCGACGACTGCCTCGTCACCTGACGGGTCAGTTGTCGCCGCAACGATCCGGTCGAAAACTGCCGCGAGATCCCGCGCTTCAGTTGCGCCGCAATGTTCTCCATGCAATCGTTTTGTCAATCAATTAATTTAGCTCCGCGTTTTATACAGTTTGCTCTAATGGATCAAAACGACGTCGAAGTGATGGTGTCGCGCAGTGTTGCGTCCACATGGAGAGAGGCCAGTGGTGGAGAGAGAGAGAGAGAGAGAGAGAGGCAAGGAGAGGAGAGAGATTGTAGAAGGGAAACAACGATGGGAAGAAAAAAATAAATATTGAGAAGCGGGGGGCTTTTTGATATTTTACTTATATTTCTTTTGCCACAGATTTTTAAGCGGAAATAACCGTTTTTTAGTTATACAGTATTGCGCGGCAAAGAATTTGGATTTTCAGTTTTTTTCTATTTTTTATTTAAAAAATAAAATTTTATTTATATTAAATTGTTTATTTCAAATAAAAAATTTGTATTATTAAAATAAATTTTCTATTAAAATTTTTATTCTATAGATAATACTTTTTTATTTGATATTAAATAAAATATCAAATAAAAAATTTTGTATCATTGAAATAATAAAATAATATTATTAAAAATATAAATAGTATTCTTGATAGAATAATTGATATTATTAAAAAAGTAAACAAACTCAATTTTTGAATTAAGATTTTAGCTAAAAATGGACTTATTCAATACGAATGTGAATTCAAGTATGACGGGGCTTGGCTTGAATAAATCGATTCCTAGGTATACTAAGGGCTTTACAGTTACAGGAATTTTTGCTATTTTTGGAAGACATGGGATTCTTGATAGTTTTTAAACCCTAGGGGTTAAAAGGGCAAAGTACCAAAAAAACAGGGATATGGTGGAGCCCATTTACAGGAAATGGGCCAGGCAGGCCCATCAATAATTGACCTAACATATTTACATGATGTGGTGGGACAGGGGCCCCATTTAATTTTATCACATTGCTTTCCTTTCCATTCAAGTCTTTGCTGTCCCGATCTAAATACCCAACGGGGACTTCTTATTTCTAATGTTTGTTCCATTTGCCTCCCTAAATTTTGAGTAATTACTAAAAACCCTAAAATATAGAAAATTACCACAAGTTTGTAAGAATCCATTTGCCTCCTTATAAATGGGAATCTAACAATTAAAAAAAATCATAATAAGAAAAGGTAAGTAATGATTTTATGCAATGTGAATAGTTTTTATTTATTTTTAGGGATAAAAAAAAATTTGAAGATATCGAATTATCATTTATTTTTTATTGAATCAATTGAACTTTTTTATTAAAAAAATGAATTCTCACATTTTCTTATTAAAAAAATTGAATTCAAATTTTCAATAGAAAATAGTAAAAAAATTGTATATTCATTGGCAAATTTTGAATACTGATCCTTTTAATAAAAAATTTTGAAATTTTAGTTTTTTTGCTATCTGAAAAATCACCTAAATCTCATCTAAATACAAGAAATTATTAAAAGTTATTTCTCATCGTTAAAAAATTTTATCACTCGATTCCTTTTAACCATATCATACAGCATATGGGAATGAATTCGAGCAAAGTTAACTCGAATTTGAATAATTCAAATTTAAACTAATTATTAAGTTCGATAATTCAATTTGAATTCAATTTGTTTGTTTATTGAACAATATTGTTAATCTTTTAATTCTAATATTCACCTAGTTGATAACATAGTTTATCTTACTGTCAGTCCTTGAACAACATTGTATACAAGTTTGAGTCAAACATGAGGTGGGTTCAATTCAAATTCCTCCCTAATGACAAGCACAAGGTGGGTAGTTGATGATTTCTTATATTTATAGGGTTTAGAAATCTTCTTTTAAACCTTAGGGGATATAAAAGTATTTTTAATATTATTATGGATAGAGATGAGCTGTCCATTATTCCAACTGTGAAGATTCAGTAGTCTGTGAACTATGAATATGATAATAAAAATGAATAATTAAAGCTTTGAAAAAATTTGATGGTGCTTTAGATTTGATTGTTTTTCAAGGTATGTCGGCACTCCACGTCTCTTGAACCAAATTGAACACAAGAAATAAATGGGCAAACGGTAGCAGCCTTTTTTTTGTTTTGTATGTTAAATTATTTTCGAATCAAATAAATATGTAATTCGTTGATTTTAAATTATCTGTTTAATTCAAATTGACATTAAAAGAAGCTTTATTTATACTCAATCCAGTGCACCTTGAAGGAGAAGTTTAGACAAGATATTTATAAAATATAATTAAAACCAGAAGAATTTGACCTAAAAGGGCAGAAAATCTTGCTCCAGATGGAGATTTTATAATGACAATAGTGCCATGCCGACATGGAGGTATCACAAGAAAGCAAGCAATGAAGGGAAATAAGTTGGGGTCACATGAGGTGTTTGATGCAGGCTTGCCATTGTCAAGACCCCAACCAGGGTTGAATCCAATCTGAACTATTTTGATTCAATTAGATTTGAGTCAAATTCAAATTAAAACTTTAACTTAATAAATTGATTCAAATTTGAGTCGAATTCTCTTTCACTAATGTTGTTTATCCACTAACGATATTTATTTCATTGATAATGCTATCATTCCATCTATGATTCTTCAACAAAATCTTTGGTTCGCTCATACGACTTTGACAACTTAGTTCGAGCTAGACTCAAATCTGCCTTCAACGATATTATTGATCTTATTAATGATACTATTTATCTTATTGATAATATTATTTATTTTACCAATAAAATTATTCATTTTATTAATTTATTTTTTAATGATTAATTCAAACAAGCTCAAACTCAAACTAGTCATTATAAACTCAAATCGAGCTTTAGCCAATACATATTTGGTATTAATTAAAACCCAATGCTAACCAAAACAATGTCTTCTTCTCTACTTTTGTCTACACATATACTAGAAAGTCAATAAACTGACTTTTTCTGATTTTCTAAATAAGAAAAAATATACGTTTGACTCATGGAAATCATTTTCTTAATTTTGATTCATGATTAGTTAGATGAACCAAGCAATTTGTCATCAAATGATGCATGCGTTGCACATGCCCATGCAATCCTAAATTCAACAGAGCTGTTATGGGTGTAAGACTTTTGAGTGCTTTTGTTTTCTGAACATGCTTTCGAATGAAAACGTTTCTGCAAAGACATTTTGGCATTTCTGCAGATTAGCTATGAAGTACTTTATGGAACGCTGCTCTCTAAGTTTCTTTGCTAATTCTTCAAAGCACTTTTATGAAGAGCAATACATTTTCAGACACCTTTGACACTAGAAATGTTCTTCCTACTACCCTTCTTAAAGAGTATGTTTTCAAAAGAGTAATTCTTTATATCGTAATGGATGCATACTAACAAGTATCAATGGATTGACATGTCATTATGTGATTGGATGATTTTAAATTAGAAATAAAATAATTAATCAGATCATTTGATTACATGATGACATATTAGTTGTTAATACATGTAGCATTACTCTTTCATAAAATAGAATAAGCCATCAGAGGGCATTTTCGGAAGGCAATTCAAGTGTTTTTATGAAGTCTCTGTAAAGCATTTCATCATCTTACAATAGCAAAATCTCAAATCAACATCAGGCATTATTCAAGTTTAGATCCAATAGTAATCATGCAGCGAAAACACATAGAAAATAACAAAAGTACCCTTTGAAGCATTATAATCAACCAAGGAACAGATCGAAATTTTGAGGGCATACTAACAATCTCTTACAAAGAGTTCAGAGCAAGCAAATCCCATCAAACAAAATGCTTTGCTTCTACCAAGAAGAACATCTTAAGACAACCAAAATTCAAGTGCTTTGACTGCTCTAAACAATTTTGCAACACACGTAAAAAACACTTTGGTCTCTTGTTCCTCATAAATCAATGGAGAATAAACAAGTAGAAGCACAAAAACAAGGCACAAATAAAATAAACTGCACATTGACCACAAAATTCCAGCAGAAGTATATCTAGAGTTTGATGATATGAATAAATTAATAGTAAGCACAAAGACCTCTCCAATCCAATGTCAATAGGAAAAATAAACAAACAAGCAAGTTCCACCATAGAAGAGCAAAAGATATAAGATTCGTAAGAAAGAGCCCATATAAAGAGATCCTTCCTTTGTCAGTCCTGAACATCAGCTAATTAAATGACTAACAATCCTAATAAGACTCTTAGATTGAGAATTAAGATTAGAAGAAGGTGATTATAAAGAACTATTACAAAATATTACTTGCATAGATAAGCGTAAGCCATAAAGGTGGGGTAAGAGGAAGCTTTTATATTTATTTTCTTCTTCCCGTTAGGGATGCGTATGAGATAATCAACCTAATCTCTAACATGATTTAATGATAATTGTTCGTATACTTGTTTCCATCAGATACAACATATATTAAGTGAATGACTTTAAAAAAGATGATGATGAGCAATGACCAAAAATGTCAAATGCCAGAGGAAACTGTTAAATTAATCCTAGTTCAACAGAGAACATTGAAGCAACAGTTCTTGTATCAAAACTCTAGTGGGCCTCTAATACCAAAACAAAGGTAGCATCTGTTAAAAATAAGTATGAATATCATCATCCTTAGTTCCTCATCCACATACACAACTGAACTATAAGAAACTGAATTTTAAAGACTACAGAAAAGCAGAACAAATGACAGCTGAGAGTTCAACTCAAAATGTCTGACATTCAAAAGATTTTGATCTTACTGAGAAAAATTAGATCAAACACAAAGTTCACTCTCTTCTTTTCCTAAATTCCAAGTAATAATCTACACTGTTAGCAACAATACTCCCACCAAGCACACCAAAACTCAATTCTCAAATCATTAAGCATCATCAATTGCATAAAATTCAAATAGCAAAAGTGAAATAATGAACTAAAGAGTAAAACCAATTAAACAAATGCCAGAAGCATTTTGAAAAGCCAAAATCAAGAGGACGTTCTATTATAAGAAAACTGCAAGCAAACATATAATTCAATCTCCTTTTATAAGTAGCCAGTAATAACATACACTATTTGTTACCAAATTAGCAACAAAGTATATGAAAACTCAATTCTCTAATCCTTGATGTAATTTTCTTAGTATTCAAACAGCAATAAGAAACTAAAAAGCAGAGTAAACTTACCAACAATAGAAGCATTTGAAACAACAAAAATCAATCGAAAATTAGACTTAAATCTTGTTAACGACAAACAAAATCTTTCTAACACCAAACAAATAACAATCTCCTTTACTTTCTCTTCTTAGGAGAAGCAGTCTTGTAACCAGCCTTAGTAGGCTTTCCCCAGGGCGTAAGCGAAGTCCTTCCGTGACTCCCACTACTCTTGCTTCTTCCCTCACCTCCTCCATGAGGATGATCAACTGGATTCATCGCCACTCCTCTAACCACCGGTCTTCGCCCCAGCCACCGGCTCTGCCCTGCCTTCCTAAGCTTCTTCGTACTATGGCTAGGGTTTGACACCGAACCAATCGTAGCCCGACACCTAGTATCAATCAATTTCTCATCCCCCGAAGGCAGTCTCACCAAACAGTACCTTGAAGTAGGCTCCTTCAAAATCTTCGCTGAAGTGCCCGCCGAGCGAACCAGCTTCCCACCTTGACCGGGGTTGACCTCAATGTTGTGAATGATTGTGCCAATTCGCATTGCCGCGAGCGGCATACAACTTCCAATTTGAGAGTTTATGTCAAGATGGGCCATATGACTCATAATTTTCTCTTTCACCGATTGGGTTTCTGAGAAAAGATTGAAAATTTAAATTCTTTTACCCCGGACACCAATTTTGAAAGATTGGATATTATGAATAAAAAATAATTCAGATTACCTGACGAGAAAAAGCGGAGGGTGTTGGAGGGAAGGAGAAGCTTGGAGACGAGAGACGAAGCCGAACGAAGTCTGCAGAGCGCCATGTCGGTCGTCAATCTTCGCGTTTCACTGTGGGGGTTTTAGGTTCAGGGTTTTCAACTCTTCTGCAAATAGTGATATGTTCTTTGGAAGAGAAAAACGATGTCGTTCCACTATTAATTAAGGACTCGTCTAACTAGTTTAGGGGGCACTTTCGCAAGTTCGAGAAATAAGGGATGTAAATTATTCCAGGGATAGACGTGTGTCTCCATGTACATTTTTTTATTTTTAAGAATTTAAAATTTTATTGTTTTAAATTTAAAAATATTATAAATTCTAATAATATATATTATATACAAAAATACATAAAACAACATTCTAATATTATAATTTATAAACCGATTTATTACTGTTTACAAATTGACCTGTTGGCCATAGGATATGACCAGAAAGGTTGGACGTAAGGCTGAATTCGAGTCGAATTAAACATAAACAGTAATATATTCATATTCGAGCTCGTTTAATTAAGTTCATATTCGATTCATATAATTTGTTTTTATATTTATTAAAAATTATAATTAATACAAATAATTAATAAAATTTAATTAAAAAATTATTATTTTAAATTCGGATTTGTGTTCGTGTTCAGACTCGTGTTCGTTGAATTTTATAAATTGCCGTTCGTGTTCATGTTTGAGTTCGTTCGGCTCGTTTTAGGCTCATTCAAACCGAATTCAAAAACGAACTCGAATATATTCGATTTGAATCCAACCCTAGTTGGACGATGCTCCAAGCTTTAAACAGTAATCAATACTATATAATTCCGATTCTGATTGCAAACTTTTCCAGAGAATACCCAGCTCATCTCTAACCAAAACCCTAATATCACTATTTCTAGCCATATCATATAATAATGTTGGCTGTCAAAGTAAAATAAAACAGTTACTGATCGTAAGGTCTTAAGTTTAACAAGATTTAGGTAGGTCCTTAAATGATTCCAAATAACAAAGGCAGCCTTAATGTTAAACGCATGAATATTTATCTTAATGCTGCTATAATAATAATGCATAATATTCAGGGAAGATTACATTTTCCTCTACGTCTGAAAATAACTGGAATTGTTACAGAATAGCAAACGAATCATCCCGAAGATAAGAGCAACATGAAAATGTTTTCTTGAACTAGAAATAGATTGGCGAGAAGATTTGGCACCTTCATGTAGACTCTTAACTTAATCTGAGTCGGAGGACAATTCAGATTCGGGAACCAATGCTGTAACCATTTTTGACAGTGTCTCTCCCATGTCGTCGATTTCATCTTTCCCGAATCCCCAACTTCTAAGGAGCTCAGCCCCGAGAGCTCCAGGCTCTATTCCAAATTTCCGAAGATTCCCCAATCTATTTTGTAGAAATGGCAAAATGGAGTTGCTTGATCGCAGTCTGACAGCCATTGGTATAGAATGAACATCGAGTGATCCTCTTAGTGTAGACCCTGCAATTGGGCTGTCCAACAGCTCGCCATGTTGACCAACAAGATTCCTGAAAATCGAAGGAAATGGCAGAGGAATGGGAAGCGGACATTGAGCAACTGATAGATGGCAAAACATAGGTCTACTTATTGCATGTTCATAAACAGCATTAACTGAATCCTTCACTGCAGAGACTGAAGCATGATGTACACCTGAGGAACAAAATGTATGAGTTTAAAGATTATAAACTGCAGATGCAAAGGAATGTATAACCTTGTCAGTAGTGGAGATGTCGATAATCTAGTTTAGTAAGCAGATGTACGATGAAAAGCAAATAACAGAAATTTTCCAAGTTAGGAGATTGAAAGTCAATTAACCCAAAAGGAGACATTCTAAATGATACCAGAATCAAGCGCTCCATGAACTATCATGGATTCCACAGCCTGAAAGTCTTCCATATCGTCCTCCACTTCTGGTGTCAAAGGCTGCAAACTCTTGATCAAAGATTGCTCACCCTGTTTCCCTGAATTTCATTGTCCTGAATGTTTAACCAAACTCACAGTTTATAAGTCAGAGAAAGAAATTTAATACATTGATATAATACCCATCAATGGTGGTGCTGGCATTGCAACATCCAGAATAGACACCATATTCTGCCTAGCTTGCCCGGCTAACATTTGTACGAATTCATTAACATCCACAGCACCAGCGACAGCACATGAATCTGCAGTTGGCCCAACTGGTTCCATCCGGAACGGAAGACTAGCAGAGTGTAGAGCCGCAGCGTAAACTGCACTACAGTGGTAAGGCTTCTCATCTTCAATTCGAAGGAATGTTGTAGCTTTACCTTCAAAAATCATGACCAGAAGATAAGTCCACAAACTAAATAAGGGTATGAGCAGATAAACAACAGAGATGTACCCAAACAGAAATATGTGGACACCAGAAGAAAATAGGAGCATATGACAAAATTGTGACACAAATACAAATTGAAACTTGCACTCAAGCGGAGTGTATCTAATTCAAATCAATCAAAGAAACATGATGAACAGTTACTTTTTTCAAGAAAGAAAAACTCCAGAAAAAGCAACTAAATCTAATGGCAAGTAACAATGCAGAAAAGATAAAGGGGCTGCATTACATACAGAGGGAAGTTAGAAAATCACATTAAATAATGTATTCAACAAAATACTGCTCACTTGTACTCAAGGTGGGTAAACCAACTGGCACAATCAATCTGCAGTATGGCGCTAATCTTGAAAATGAAACTGAATCATGAAGGTCCCTGAGGACTGTCTGCTTCCAGCTTCTAAGGTTCATATAGGACATGGGACTGCGGGCAGCATAGAGCAACACTGGAGTGTTAGTGTACTCATCAGCAATATTCTCCAAAAAGTCGGCAGCTACTGCTGAAAAACCTCCAGAGTCATCAACAATATATTGAAAACCCTGTCAAAATAATCAAATGCTCAAAACCGAAAAAAAAATTGAGGCCACATTAAGTGTAAACTCAAATGTGGTGCATAACTGGTTCCTCCAAACTTCAAGACACATGAGACACACAATCATCCTTGAACTCGATACAGTTACATAATTGAAATTTCCTAATTGGGCTAAATCAATATGGAAGAAATTAAAGATGCTTTTCAAGTGAAACCCACCTGGACATGATCACATTCTTCTACAAAAAAGCGAAGTCTCTCACATATGTCTTCTCCTCGAGAACTTTCAGAGAAAACATCCCTTCCAATTCCATAATTGTCAAATTCCTGAACATCCATCCATAATCCACTTAATTCATAGAGACTATGAGGATGATAGTGGACTTTCGAGAAGTCTGTCCAATATTGGACACCATTATCTAAGCATTCAACTATATCCTTATCCTCAATTTCCCTTTGAAAATCATTCCCCTTATCCTTGGTAGCATCCATATGTGTGAGGTTTTCCTGCTGTTCCTCATACAAACTTTGTAAGAACAAATTCTTCTTATTAGGCTCAGACACTTGACTGGAAACACTACCCTTCCTGCACATTGATATACAGAAATTCAATTTATTTAATCGGCCTCAGAAAACTACAAGAGCACAATTAGCAATTCATTAATAAATGCAATGGCAAGTTTTAAATACCCGAAATGAGAAACACAGAGAAAGCTTGTGGCACACAAATTTAGATGACTTCTAATATAAATTTATAAATTAAGTTTAAAAAAAAAAAAAAAAGATCTACAAAGTTTCTTTTTTTTTTCTTTGCTAAAAATTATTAAGAACTCCATCATATATACAATCTATAATGATTTCTGTATTTTAAAAATGGTTTTTCATATTTTATAAATATCATTCTAATCTTTTCTTCCTCTTTCTTTCTCATTCAGGAAACAAGAGACTAGTAAGAAACTGCATCTTGAAGATAATAATGTTAAAAAGTGTTAAGAAAAGATTCTCACCATGTCACAACATCTGAGGGCACAGAGGAAGCCTCATTGTACAATGTACCTCGTGAACTGACTGATCCAAGGGATCCTGCAATATTAAAACTAAAAACATAAATCTACAAAGGAAAAGCACAAATATTTTCCATCTCTTTGGAAATTTCACGAGAGAAGAAAAGTGACTAAAGACAACTAAGGTCCTAGCTAAAAAAAGTCCATCAGCTTTCGTTAACACACATTGTCAGTATCATAACTATCATAGCATATAAAAAAAAAATTAATCATTTCAAGTTCTGTCACCAAGATGATACTAACAAGTAGATACTATTTTCTACAGAAAAACTCAGTAGATCAAGTAATTATCAACATTCCTTACAAACCAAGTACCTTTAAAGTCAACTGAAACTAAGCGAGGAGTATACGTAAGAATCCCCTGCACAATTTTAACCAGATAATAGTGTGAAAATTTCATCTCTATGAAGCAATCAAACAAAAACAATAAAATGAAAGAAAAAAAATACAACATGATCTCAACAGAATTTTCAACCAGATTACAGAGTAGATAATATAAGAGTCCCTGAACCAACCACCTTCACCAAAATCTTCTCAAATAGCTCAACTCCCCACCACAAATAAACAAAAATAACCACACCGCACAATCCGAGAAAAAACTTACAACCCAGCAAGCAGTTACCTAATTACAGAAATACAACGTCAAAAAGCTCCACCTGATGAGTCTCGCCAGTGCGGTAGAGCACGCCCATATTCAGGCACTGATTCTTGAAAACTGAATCCCCTTCTGGGTCAGAAGCCAGCCCAAGTAACTCATCCTTCAAAATGTACAAAAAATACAAAGTCTTTACATAAAGGCGAAAGACATCAAGCTAGAAGTTCCCACTAGAATATAAAGATTAACAAGCAATAAAATTTACTCTTATTTTTCGAGTGTGAGTGAATGAATTATACCTGGAAGTTCCAGAAATGCGAGCCAATGAAGTTGGCAAAACCTCCCACTTGGATTGTCACGATTTCTCGCATGACAGCCTGCGAACAAAACAACATTCATTATATCTAAAAAAAGAAAGATGAAAGCGAGACAAACCCGAGTTCAGTATAAATTCCTTAATGAACACTGTTATTATATCTAGCAACGAAATAAGAAATAAAGTGAAAATCAAGCCTCCGGAAAATCAAGGCCAAGACCATACAAAAAGAAAAAGGCACTCATGACACTGCTGCAAACTAAATCAACACAAACCAGAGAACGCTGAAGTGGATGTCCAACGGTGGAGCCCAAAACTGTGTGGAGGAGGGCGTGTGGGTGTATTGGAGTAACTAGCGGCGCCGAGCTGAGCAACGGTGGGTGCCTAGGCGGAGGTGTGGCGGAGTTGGGGTTTATGTTTATGGAAGAAGAAGAAGAAGAAGAAGATGGGTTTTAGAATTAATAAAAAAATTATTATTTTATCATTTTTGAAAGTGAAATTCCAATAAACACCATCACCAATGGGATAATAATGTCCAAATAATTTGAGTATTTGAGTTCAGATTTATTTGATTTATATCCAAAATTAACTGATATATTTTAATTAAATTTCAATTTATGATCTCGAACCTTTTTTTTTTAATCAATCTTAGATCGGTCCCATCTTATTAGAATCTGTCAAATTAATAGTGTTAAATCCATTAAATTAATAAAATATTCATTTAAAAATTATAAAACTGGGAAAACCAACAAGAGTAGAATGATCATTGATCGAACTTAAGATCGATTTGATTTTTTTTTCTAATTCAAAATCAATAAATTAAAGTTTAAATCCTATCGTATATAATTTAGTTTTGATTTTAATTTACATCGATTCAAATTTAAATGTTCAGATTGATTCAAAATATATTATATTTATAAAAACAAACCGAAACTTTAATTTAAATTCAATTTATTAGATTTAAGTTTGAATCAAAAAACACTTATTAAATTATAATTTTATTTTATTTCGATCTAAACCCTTCTATATCTAAAATTGTATTGGGTCTTGACTACTTCATGGTCGAATTGGGTTACACCATAAGGTAAGAAAGCTCTACTTGCAAGATTCGAATTCAAGACTTTGGTTTCGGGAGTCAAGCTCTCTTCCATTTGGACCACAGAACGTTGGTTTAAATTGTAATTTTAGATATATTTCATATAAATAAATAAATATGAGTTAATATCTAAAAATAATTTATTTTAATTAATAATTTTTTTATAAAATAAAAGTACGGCATAATATTGAACATGAAGGTCTTCAGATTATATGACAACATTTAATAATATTTATGGATATCAATTTCGATATAATCAAAGAAATGTTATTTATTTAATTATATTATTATGATCATAATTACATCATATGACTCAAATTTTACATTGGCTTGGCAATCTGCTCGTGATTTTCTTCTCCTTGCTCTGCAATGGCAGCCATTTCTTCTCTAAACTCGTCAACCCACTTCCTGAAACCTTCTTCAGACTCTACTATCCCTCTTTCCATCTCAAAGTTTTCACCTTTGGCACCTTCTCTTTCATGTTCAGTCTCCAAATGCAATCAGATCTTTCACAAGTCCAGGAGTTTGGTGGTCTCTGCAGCAAGTTCTGATAATAAGATCATTGATGGCTCCTTTCTTGCCCCGCCTCCCACTCGCTCGAAGTACATTCTTTGTTGCCTGTTTAGTTTTGTGTGATGAATTTGGAGTTTTGATTTGTGTATGTGTTGAAAGGTGAAAGATGAGTTTTTGTGGGATTTTTTTTCAACTGGTTCAGGATAACTTTTGTGTTTAGAGATTGCATTTGTTGGTTTTTTATTAGTTTTTGATTACATGTTGGAACATATAAAAATTCCTGTGATTCTTCATCTGGGTCAATTTAATTTTGTGTAATTGTACAATGTGTTCGATCAAAAAAAGAGGAGAAACGTTGGTCCATGCGTCTATGAATATGTATGTGTATAGCTTGTTCTTTTGTTGTCTCAACGTTTCTGGTTGACGTTGACTTGATTATATTTTTTCTTGGTGATTAATTAAAGATGAGTGATTACGTGATTGTTCAAATGGTTCAGGCTTGTGTTTAGAGATTGCATATTGGTTTTTATGTCTATATGCATGATTGCATGGTTGACTAGTTAATTTTCTAGAAAGGTAATGCATTGGTTTTTCGCACTAAATTGCGATTCTTCATCTTCATAAATAGTCTTGTATAAATGTTTGCCGGCTACATGCTTATGGTTTACATATGTGATTCTTGAAAACAAATTGTTGATTTGTTGGTTCTTATGCTGTCTATCATAAATGTGTTTGTGTTGATGGCGTGTGCAAGTAACTCTTTTAGTGATGAAGTTTGCGTCTTTGTCGTGTATATTTGCTTACATGCTTAAGTCTTGCTCTAGGTCAAAATTATTCTGGCTGAATTTTGATTCTCTTTAAGGTTATTGGCTGATGTGTTATGTTCTGCCTTGAATGAGTTTCCTTATTTGAGAGATTATGCACCTATATAAATGTGATTTCCTTGATTCCATATGGCTTCTTTTATGAATGCAAGGTGAGACGGCACACAATTTCTGTGTTTGTTGGGGATGAAAGTGGAATGATAAATCATATTGCTGGTGTCTTCGCTAGGAGGGGATATAACATTGAGTCCCTTGCTGTTGGTCTGAACAAGGACAGGGCACTCTTCACCATAGTTGTTTCTGGGACCGACAATGTTCTGCAGCAAGTTGTAGAGCAGCTTCAGAAACTTGTTAATGTTTTGAAGGTTATTGCATTGGACTAGAACTCTTGCTTGAATTCTGTGTGTTCTTTCAGAACTTCTCTCTTAATTACATCACATTTTATAGTAAGTCCAATATTAGTACAAAATATTTCCTGTCAATATCAAATACTAAGATAGGCCATCTGCATTGCTTAAATCAAATTGGCTATTGCAGACCATAAATCTTATAAGTTTTGAGTATTTACTCTTGTTTTAGAAGTACATGTGCTGTTCCAGTTAATAGTGTTCTTAATCAATTTGTGTTGGATACCTTTCCTCTTTTTCTTTTTTTTTTTTTTTTTTTAATTTGTCTTCAAAGTGCTTGCTTGTGTCATAGTTGATTTTCTTAACTTTTATATTCAATTTGGAATATCAGGTTGAAGATATCTCAAATAAGCCCCAGGTACAACGTGAACTAATGCTTATAAAAGTGAATGCATATCCAGAATTCCATGCTGAGGTAGCTATAACATATTTATTTGATTGTTGAATACTGAGAGGTTCATGAATTTTTAAAATTTGTCTTTGCACTTCATTCTTATCATTTTCTCTGGTCAAATTATTATTTATTGGTGTTCATCTTTAGATCATGTGGCTAGTGGACATATTTAGAGCAAAAATTGTGGATATCTCTGAACAGTCATTAACAATTGAGGTAATTTACTATCACTTATGGTCAGAAATCCCGTGTCAGTCTTATAGATTTTCTGAAATACAAAATTTTTGTGTATATTCTAGGTAACTGGAGATCCAGGGAAGATGGTTTCTGTGCAAAGGAATTTAAGCAAATTTGGAATCTGAGAAATTGCAAGAACTGGAAAGGTAGTAAGCATCTTCTAAAATACTTGAATGATTTTTTTTTATGGTTATTTTCCTTACATTAGTTTCTTATTTTTCTAAGCAGCATTATTGAAAAAAAAAAGAAAGTCTAGGTATCATTTTATGTTTCCCACCTAAAGTGATAAAGAAATAAGATGGAGTCATTTTATTGGTTGGAAACTAATGTTGAGTGTTAACTTCCGATCCTGTTGCTCTTAAGTAGATTGCCTTGAGAAGGAAAAAAATTGGTGCTTCTGCTCCATTCTGGTGATTTTCAGCAGCTTCATATCCTGATCTTGAAGGACCAACATCCTTTAATGGTCTCGCAGGGGCAGGAGATGAATCATATGCCAGTGGAACTGATACAGCTGCAGGGGTATGCTCTTCACTAAGATTTGATTCAATAATTCATCCAATCTAGAAACTTTGGCTTCACCTCACCTGAGTATGATTCTCTAACTTTGATGTATGTAGTCTATACAGATTAATGAAGAGCTTTTGGTTCTTATTCTTTTTCAGCATTGTCCATGACGTAGTGCAGTTTTTGGAAAACAAAAGGGGTTGTGTGGGTTAACATTTAGTCAATTACCAGTAGAAACCTACAAATTGATAATTCTAGTCATCTATCTCTTAATTGCACATTTTTGCCTTGTCAAATTTGTGTTGCTTACCTTGGGAAGTTTTTCCCCATGTGAATGCCTTTACTACATTGGTATTAAAATTTCGAATTTTTGTTTTTATGGTGTTTGAAATGAGACCGACAGCTGAGTTTGTTCCATTAAATTTAAAATATCTTTGGTCTGTTTTACCTGGGGTTGGATCCGAACTAAGCTAGCTTGGCTTAAGTTTGTCTCTAATCCTCCGGTGACACTATTCATTCCATCAGCGACTCTCCGACAAAATTTTTGGCCATATTGAACGAGCTTAAGCTTGAACTTGAACTAGTCATTATAGATACTAGTTGAGCTACAGTTAGCCCATGTTCAGTCTCAGCTTTGCTCGAATCCAGCCCTAGTTAACCTGCATCTGTTTAATTTATCTAGTATTATTTGCTTAATTTTATATGATATTAGCTGTGGGTTGAGTGTCTTATATGTTCTTGTGTATTCTTTAAGGGAGATGTGTATCCAGTGGAGTCAGATGATGTCTTTCCGTTCAATCAAGTCCTTGATGCTCACTGGGGTGTCCTTAGTGATGAGGATGTAAGAAAACCTTCCCCAGCATAAATTTTATCAATTTTTTCCTTTATGTTATTCTTTCTTTCACATCCCTTTTGGCTCCTAATAACGTTCTATGGTTATTACTAATGTACAAGAAACCTACATTAGCACTTTTGAGCATGGCCCAATGTTAATAAAGCCTGGCTGCCTCAATCCTGATTGGTATATCTACCAAACTTGGGATAAAATTTGATACTAATTTGCATGGCCAGTTTTTGATTCATGAAGACATGATTTCTATACACAACCTCACCACCAACCAAATGATGTAAAAGATCCCTTTTTTATTTTACTCTTTCTGATGGACCTTGACTTTTAAGGATGTTTAAGTGTCATTCTGACAATGATTGACAATTTCATCCAGAGTTTAGAAGAATGTGCTTGATCAAAAATTCCAGTTTGCATTATCATTCATGTCAAGGAAGAAAAGAATCTGTTATATTTCTGAGTTAAAGAATAATTAGGATATGAATATGAAAGTGAACAGAAGGTAGTGTGATTATGTCAGCTGATTAATACTTGGTTAATGTTTTGCAGACAAGCAGACTTCGGTCGCATACTTTGTCGATAGCTGTAAATGATTCTCCAGGAGTTCTTAACGTTGCTACAGGGGTTTTTGCTTGAAGGGGTTATAACATTCAGGTATATATGTCGTTAGTGTTGCTCTATCACTTTGTTTATATCAAGTTTCACTCATCTGCTCGATTCTTGTCATCAGAGTTTGGCAGTTGGACATGCAGAAACAGAGGGGCTTTTATGAATTACAACTGTCATTCCTGGTACAGATGAATCAGTTAGCAAGCTGGTGCAGCAACTTTATCAGCTAATAGAGATACATGAGGTGAGGCTACTGTTAGAAATGATGCATCGTATTAAGCATTTATGACTTTGTATCATATTATCAGTTGCCTTTTGCTTATACAGAGAGAATAATATGTTTGTTTCTAAAGTAGATATTTGAAGGGATTGGACTTTGTTTTTTTTTTTTTTTTTTACCGAATTGAATTTTTATATCTTTTTATTGAAAGAATAAAACTTTCGAATTTTTTATTTTGAAAGGACTAAACTTTTACTATTTTTTTATTTGAGGTGTCAAACCAATCACTTAACTTCTAATATAAAACAAAATAAGAAGTCCTAAATATATTTGTTTGGTACTTTCAATAAGAAATACTAAAAGTTTAGTCTATTCTATGTCGGTTTCTTTAATAAGATAATCTAAGAGTTTAGTCTTTTCAATAAAAAAATACAAAGTTTGGTCCCTTTAATAGAAAAAATTTAATAGTTCGATATTTTCAGGTGCTATTATCTCTTTTTAAAATCAAAATGAACTTAAAGATTAAAATGCCCAAGTTTATTGATTTCAAGTATCGGTGACTTCTTCAGGTTAGGGATCTTACTCATTTGCCATTTGCTGAATGAGAACTGATGATGATAAAGATTGCTGTGAACGCTGCTGCCTGACGAGATGTCCTTGACATTGCGAGCATCTTTAGGGCCAAAGCTGTTGATGTGTTTGATCATACAATCACTCTTGAGGTAGGTTTTCTTTCTTTAGATATGGATTTTATATGTGTAATGTCTGAGAAACACGGCACCTAAATTTTTGGTTATTAATTGAAAGTTTTCTTGCTTTCTCTTGTTTAATCATGCAAAAGGCCATGGCTGTGGCAGATCATACTGCTTAGTTCTAAAAGGCTTGAGGCATTTCTTTTCCTATTCCCTGTACTTTCTTTCAAACCTGAAAAATCTGCTTTCAATGCTCATTCCGGCTCACAGGAGATTTACACAAGATGGTTGCACTGCAGAGATTATTAGAGCCTTACAGCATTTGCGAGGTTTGATTTTCCAATTATTAAGATCTTTAGTTGGATTAAGAGTCCAAATAATATGATCTTTTTATCTCATTTGCTCATGACAGAAAAAAGAGACTGGGTTTATTGAACTCAATTTCTCCCATAGTTTTGTGACTTATTAACAAGGTGATTCATGTTTGCTAGGTAGCATGAACAGGGCTGATAGCATTGGTACATGAATCAGGCGTGGATTCCAAGTACCTCCGTGGATATTCATTTCCTCTATAATTCGAAGACTAGAGGAAGTTCATTTTGTTTTACAGGTCAATAAAGATTGTTTAGTTTGTGGATTTTGTTGGGGTTTTTATTGCTCTTGTTTTTTCTTGTTCTACATATCAGCTTTGATCATGTTAGATTATCTTCAGTTTGCCTTAATAACATAGCTTAGTTTAACACGTTAGACGATGATTTTCATTGGTTTGATAGTAGGAATCTCATGTAATTAGGGTTGGATTTGATCTGGATCAAACCTAAACAAGATCTAGTTTGAGATCTGCACAAGGAAGACAAGTCAAGACACTTTGAATTTCATTTGAGTGGATTTAAACTCAAATATTTGGATCGGTTTGAATATGACTTGACTTATTTTATGAAAATGAGTATAATTTTAAATTCTATTTATTCAATCTGAGCTCAAATTTAAGGTTGAATAATTCAGATGACTCCATTTGTTTGATTAAATTACACTTTGAATCTTATGGATATAAATTCCTTTTAGATAAAAAGGGTTTTAATAAAATGATGCATCATCATTAATATTCAATTTAGTTAAAATGCTTGTAATCAAGTTTCAAAGTGTTTTCATTCATGGCTGACCGTAACCACTTGTTTCCCAACAATTTTACCATTTAAGAGTAGCATCACAATCTTCCCTTGTTTGATCCTAGGAATAATGGTTTCCGGGAATGTCGGATAGAGGTGGTAATAATCAGGAACCAGGAATTCTTCCATCCGGATTGTCTGGCTATAAGAATCATCAGGTTATGGATTCCTTCAGGTTTTTCAAGGTTGTACTGTGAGATCAGGCCGCATAAACATATTCGGCCATGGAGTCTCTCAATGCCTTCAGGAAAGTAACTGTTAGAATTTCAACCAATGAAAGAGTCACTTTCGGGTTTCTTATGATGGGAAACAAGAAGCTGAGCAGCTCCAAATTTTATTTTATTTTTTTTGTCAGAGGGGAAGTACTCCCCCAGTTGGTGGCCCACACAATTAAACTTGGTAGCTCGATTTGAATTTAGCTTAATCACTCTCTTGATGACATTATTATTCATGTTATTGATGATTATCCGACAATATTTCTAGTCAATTTGAACGAGTTTAAATTAGTCTATGTGTGGATTGGACACAACCCAAGACCAACCCTAATGAATTAGATCCAAATATGAAATGAGTTTTTTAACTTGATCCAGACAAAACTAACCATTGATCCCAGTTGGACTGATTGAACAGGCTGATTCAACTACAATAAAATCAGGTTCTCCTTTATAGCTGAAGGTGTCCTCGAACCCCAGCCCGTTCTTCAGTCAACTTTGTCATTTCTGCCAGCACTTCCGACCACATAGCAGGCCAACAGCTTTGCAAACTGCGCTACAAGCTGACCAACTGCGCCAGCAGCCGCTGAAATGAACACAAACTATCCTTCCTTGGGCGAAAGCAGCTCGTAAAATCCACTGTAGGCAGTCAGTCCAGTCATGCGTGTGACATTTTAACATAAAGATGTGAGATATGACATTAATTTTCTAGATAAATGTGGGATTGGAGTCTATTTGAACTCGAGTTTGAGTTAGCTAATACTTTGAAGGGTCAAAACCACTCTGTTTTAGCCTTTTTAAATTGAGTTTCCCAAGCTCTAGCTTGGCAAGCCAAACATTTCTTGGGTTTGAGCTCATCAGTACATCCCTTAGACTTAAGCTTGTTTAAGGGGAGCTCATTTTGAGTTCGATTGAGTTGAGCTGACAGTCAAGCTCCAACCAACTCAATTTGAATACAGCCCTATTTGCAACTAAGAAAATAAAAAAGCAATATGATATGTTTCATTGTAAGTAGCATTGAATTCAAACATAACTGAATTTGAGTTTAGGTCATCTCAATACCGTAAGCAGCCAAATCAATAACATTTTAAAATATATTAGTCAAAATCATGTTTATTTGACCGTTTCAAATCGAGCTCTCCCAGCTTACCAAGAATTCCTGTGCAATAGGAAAGTTGTACATCTGTGTGATGAATTTTGAGCAGGCTTTGGTCTGTAATGAAACTGTATTGTTCCCACCCTGTAAGTCCCCATACCAAGTCTCCTTTCTTGAACATTTGATTCCCAGCTTCCAAAGCTTCACTTATGGGCTGCAACTCCACTTATGGGCTACAAAACTCTTGATGGGAATATAATTAATAACAAAACACAAACTTCTATCGTTGGTTGATATACGGAAATATAAAACTATCATTTTTTTTATTGAAAGACTAAATTTTTTGATTTTTTTATTGAATTAACTAAACTTTTACTATAATTTATTAAAGTTACTTAACTAATCACTTTGTTTTTAAAACTAAACAAAACAAATAATTTTAATTGTGTTTATTAGGTACTTTTAATAAGAAATACTAAAAATTTGGTTTTTTTTATGGAAAAATCTCAAAATATTTGAGAGTTTAATCTCTTTAATAAAAAAATTGTCATAGTTCGATGCATCCAAACCTTATTATTGTAATGGCCCAATGGGTAGAATTGTCATTTTAGAGAGTTTAGGGGGGGGTAGAAGAGTCATTTATAAGTCCTTTAGGGCTTCGTTTCAGTTTCTGCGCAAGGGTGGGTGGAAATGGCTATTTTCCACCGTACACACGGCCGTGTGCCTAGGACACACGACCATGTGTCTGCCCTTTTAGCCGTGTATATGTTTTATTTTTCCAGTGTTGCGCAGATCAGCTTTCCCCAGCTTATTTCCCTTATTTCTCTTCTCCTTCCTCAGCTCCAATGAACCCTAGAGTTCCAAAGAGAGATCCCCCAGTAGCCCAGCTTCAGATTAGAGATCCTGAAGCTTCCAGAGATAGAGGTCAAGCTTTCATGGCGCGAGGTAAGTGTTTTCCTTACCTCTCTCGCTGTTTTCAGAGCATGAATGGCTGTTTCCAGTTTATGTGAACTTTATGTGTGTTTGTTTGAGTTGTTTCCAACATGTTTGAGCTGTGAGATGATGCATGATTTGATGATTGAGTGGTTCTCCATGATTGACATGCGTATATACTGTCTCAGATGATATATGCTTCATGTATGATATATGGCGTGTTTGAGATGATGATATGATGATTATGGGCATGCTAGTAGTAGTATTTAACTTGTATGTTTGATGATTTGGAGTGTGGAAGTGTTGGTGTGGGAATTTCTGGATTTTCAGATGCGTTCGACAGAAGTTGAGTTGAGCACACGCTTGTGCGCCCGTGATGCATGCTCGTGTGGCCTCAATTCTGCATGGGACACGGCCGTGCAGGCTGGTCGTGTTCGTGTAGAAACCCAGACACACGCCCGTGAGCCCGAGTACACACGCCCGTGTGCTTTTCCTAATTCCACACGCCCGTGTATGCGAGACACGAGAAGGAGAAGAAGGCAGCCACATGCCCGTGCAGTGCCATACACGCCTGTGTGCCCTTTGTTGCACGCCCGTGTGTTGTACCACACGCCCGTGTGTCCAGCCAATTTTCATGAAAACTTTCAGAACCTTGCACGCTCAGTAGCACGATGACCACACGGTCCCGTGTGCCTTGACACACGCCCGTGCACCCAGAAACACATGCCCGTGCACCCTATAAAAAGCAGAGAAAGAATATTAAAAGAGAATTAAGCCACTCTAAGCTATTCCTAAGCACACAGAACTCAGAATTAACATCAGAAAACAACATATCATGCATGATTATTAGCATTTAGCACGACATGTCATATCAGATGATTTCAGATTGGATATACGGATCTGACAACATGATTTTCAGATATACATATATGATTTTTCATATATCAGATAGGGGTGGATATGAGGGGGCACCTGTGAGTTCGCACACCCGTTAGAGAGAAAAACCAGTGTCCGCTAGATAGGACATGGTCACTGACCAAACTTGTTAGAGAGAGTGCTGGTTGTGCATTAGTAGATTCAATAGGACTTTGAACTCACACGGCCAGGGTACCGAATCCTTGTATTCATCAGTCTGACTAGCATAGCAGATTTTCAGATATTTACAGTACTTTTTGATACAGATTTAACCATATACTATACGTATATATTCAGGATCTTCGGATCACAATTTTATTATCAGAAAGAGTTTTCAGAAAAGACAGTTTTTCAGAAAAACAAGCATGAGGGCGAGTTTTTACAGCTTTTCAGCATACATGACATCAGCATAAACATTTCATGTCATGTACAGCATCTCATGAGAAACAGATGAGAAACAAAATAGTAACAATAACAGAACAGAACAGAAATATAACAAAATTCAGTAGGAAATAATTCAGAAAATGGATATACTTCGGTATATCAAGAGAATCAGAATAAATCAGCAGTTTATCAGAATCTTCTACGTGACGAGTCACGTAGTCAGTTAGTTTTGACCTGCGAGTGTTTGGTTTGGAAACGCTTGCTGAGTAACTTTGTCACTCACTCCCTCCCCTGTTTCCTTTTGCAGGTCAGTGATTCAAGTGGCTGGGCTGGAGCGAGACCGCTGTGAGATTTTGGGGATATGGCTCGGCGCAGCAGATAGCATGTTGGCTCGCATGCTTTTATTTTCTCATGTATAAATGTGTGTGTGTTATACTCTAGTACACTGTATGACTATTATATTTTTACATATGAGCAGTCTAGGTTTTCACGCTTGCATTTCAGTATATTTTAATACTGAATTATATTTACAGTTTCTTCTTATAAAGAAAAATTTTTATTTCAGCAGTAGCAGCAGTGATCTTTTTACTGTAGAGGTCTCTGTCTCAGGTATATTTTATTATTATACACAGTATTTTCCGCAGCATACAGTAACCTGGGGCGAGGGTCGCTACAATTATCCCAAAAATATACAATATGAAGTAGTCACTAACCTTGCCAAGTTTCAAAGGAGTCAAAATAGGAAGAGCCTTCCAATGGGGGCTGCATTCTTGTTCCCATGTATGGATCGCAAGACAAGAACAAGTTCTTCACAAGAATCCCAGAGAAGCCTCCTGGCTGCTTCAACTCTATGGCGCCCGTGGTGACACACATGTCAGATTCTTTCGGAGAACCTGAGACGTAGTTCTTCAATATCACCTGCTTATTGCTCACCATTTTGTAGACACTTTTTTTTTCTGTCAATTTCCGAATGAAAACCAGAGGAATCTTGCAAAGATGTTCCTACAGATGCATGTTTTCTTTTTTTTTGACATTGTTTATGCATGTGATGAAAGCTATGATGAATGTAGATAAGTTAATTCAAACATTTAACAATGTTAGAATATGTTATCTTTTGCAGGTCCTCCTGCGTTATTGGACAAGTTACATCAGAAGAGCCAATTACAGAGGTAACCAATTTTCTTTTCATATCTTAGCTTTGTTTTCCCTCTTTACGAGTTGAAGGTCTTAGTCTCCCATCAGTACGACATTTTGAGCTCTTTTCACGCCAACATTTGGACCTTTAAAGAACCAATGAAATTGTAAGAAGTTAAAAACAATTTATACTAGTTCATCTAAAAGTGATCTATGTCAGAGTTAGTATTATTTCGATCTCCTCGCCTACTGACCGGGCAGCTAGACCATGTGCGTCAGACATTATATGCTTTTTTTGTAATGATGT
Organism: Anacardium occidentale; assembly: GCA_026122585.1. Classification (NCBI taxonomy): domain Eukaryota; kingdom Viridiplantae; phylum Streptophyta; class Magnoliopsida; order Sapindales; family Anacardiaceae; genus Anacardium; species Anacardium occidentale. Next base: position 259,415 of record JAJEJH010000029.1, read on the forward strand.
TTGACAAAATGGAAACAACATTAATAAGGAGAAACAGTACATGTAGCATCAACAGAACTATTTAAGTTTCTTAGTTAAGTAGCTGTAAACAGCATTCCAGGAAGGAACTTGTAACCTTTAACAGTAAGAACATGACAGCAGACTAAATACTTTATTCATAAGTTACTGCAACCACTTGTTTGCCAACATTTTGACCTGTAAAGAGCCCAACCAGAGCTGCAGGGGCACGCTCAAGGCCTTCGGCTATGTCTTCGACATATACAATCTTTCCTTCTCTGATCTGAGGAATAATCATTTCCAGAAACTTTGGATAGAGGTGGTAGTAATCGAGAACCAGGAATCCTTCCATGCGAACCCGTTTCGAAATCAGATTCATCAGGTTGTGTACCGCTTCAGGCCTGTCAAGATTGTACTGTGAGATCATTCCACACACTGCAATTCGACCATGGACTCTCATGTTGAGAAGCACTGCATCAAGCATCTTTCCACCAACATTTTCGAAGTATATATCAGTGCCTTCAGGAAAGTGCCTGTCGAATAATACAGAATAATTGGTACCAGATTTTAACATTAGGAAAATTCACTGAGCTTCTGATTTACACGTTCCCCTGTGTCTAAACAGGTCAAAGAGCATTAAGGCAATAAATTGTAAAGACTTGTATTTAGGTGGGAAGTGGGCAGTTGTGAAATGGGAAGCAAGCAGTTGTGAAGGGCAGTTGATGAAATGCGGAAGTAGGCAGTTATGGGTAAGAGTCAGAGTAGAAAGCATGGACTATTATGAAGGCAATTTATGGGCTAAGTATAAGAGAGGGATTTTGGAATGAAGGATACAAGGAAAATTGCGTTTATTTAGGTGGCATTTGGCTGATTGAGGGAGAGAGCTGGCCTCTTGAAAGCCAGTGGGAGTCAAGCCTCTCAAATGCTAGACAAGGAAGAGATTCCGACCACTCGAAAGCCATATCTCATCTGGGAGGGGGTTATTGTTTTGTCTGTAAAGTAATAGCAAACTCTTATCTATTTTTCACATATGAATTTTTATCAACCAGTGCTGCTACGTACCTTTTCAAGGCTGCGTCAAGATCTGGTTCTTCTTTATAGTTGAAGGCCTCATCGAATCCAAATTTATTAATCAGCAGATCAACCTTAGTTTTCAAGTAATATAGGAGTCATCGAACTACTCTATTCAACATGAGAGTTTGAAAGCAATACAGTGATAATTTAGCATGATTGTGAGATTTATACCTTGTCTTTAGTCCCAGCACTCCCAACAACATAGCAACCTAGCAATTTTGCAAACTGCCCGACTAGCTGACCGACAGCGCCCGACGCTGCTGAAATGAAGACAGTCTCTCCTTTCTTGGGAGAGCAGACCTCATAAAATCCAGCATAAGCAGTCATACCAGGCATACCTATCAAGTATTAATTATAAGCAAATAAGATGAAGCTACGCAATCTCCAGGACCAAAACAGAACCAAGAAAAGGCATTACAAGTTCTGTCGGAACACGAGCAACAAATATGATTCTTACTTATCAACTCATTCACCATTAAACTAAAATACCCCTATAACTTTGTGTCAACTTTGAATACATAGGACTGTGATAACTTTTTCTCAATTTCTTAGCCCACAAAACCAAGACAGCGCTAGAAATTTTCACACCTTATCACCATAAGAAGTGACTAACTGCTTTTCTCACTTTAGAAAGAGAACTTTCAAGAACTATGTAACAACTTAGAATCTCTCAAGACTTGTTTTGTGTTACAAAGCACAAAATGAAATATGTGATGAACTATATGTCCAAACCAGATAATATTTTTACAAATAATTGGGGTATTGGAATCATTGCATCCATGAATTTAGTTAAAAATATATTTCAGAAGGCGTAAAAGTGTTGCTGATAACACGCATATATAGTATTCACAAATATTGCAGCCAGAGAAGTAAATTATTTATCCAGATCAATAGAATTTCTTCTTCCCAATGAACTCAATTAATTTCTTAATTGTAACAGTACAAGGCCTGAAGCTTACCCAGAATTCCAGTGTAATAAGAAAGAGGCACATCTGTGTGTTGAATTTTGAACAAACTTGGAGCCGTAATGACACTGTATTGTTCCCAACCTGTCATCCCCCAAACCAAATCTCCCTTCTTGAAGTTAGGATGCTCAGAATCCAAAACCTCAGCCACTCCATATCCACTCAAAGGCTGCATGCATGTTCAACATCATCATCATCATCATTATCATCATCCTACTCTCAAAAGTAGACCCACATAAACATTAAAATAAATGAATTCTTAACGAGAATTGAGTCACTTAATCATACCATGTCAATCTTGAAGGGCTCAACATAATGCCCTTCAATCTTCTTCATTCTTGTTCTCATGTAAGGATCACAAGACAAGTAGAGGTTCTTTAAAAGAACCCCATTCGAGCCCTTTGGAACCTGTAACGCAATGTTGGTATTTGTGACATGCATGTCCGTCTCGTTTGGAAAACCTGAGACATACCGCTTCAAAATCACCTGCTTGTTGCTCACTGTTTCAGCCATTTTTTTTTTTTCCGAAAAAAAGTGAGAAGAACACAGAAGAAAGAACTCTGGCAAGAACTCTGTTGTGTCTCGTTGTCGTGTGTGTATGTGGGGATGGAGTTAAAAGCTGTAATTGTCGATATTGCCAAGGCGAAAGAGCCCAGTGACGCATGCTCTTACATAGACCTTTTAAAGCATGGTGGGTTTGCTATGCAACTTTATTATCACATTTATTCCGAGTGCAAAGGTTAGAATACTCCCATTGAGGGCATTCATTTTTATTTTCTGCTCCTGACCCCACACATATTAGTCCATCATCCGATCTGATTCAATAAAAAAAAATAAAAATCTAAGGGTTTATAATTACTTACACCTACAGTCATAAATAAGGTAAATCAAGAATAAATCTTCATTTCAATTTGAAGTTTGATCATAAGACATATTCCCATCCAAGGTTTTCCTAAATGACTCATTCCCACTCAAGGTTTTTCTAAACAACAAAATCTCATCTAAAAACTTTTAAAAAGTCAAATAACTATTTATTGACAAATTTTCTTTTAAATTTATTAATATTTGTGATTAAATGACTAAATTGCTTTGTACTAAAAAAATAAATAATATTAATATTAAAATAAAATTTAATAAATAATAATAATAATAATAAATTAATAAAAACTTAAAAAAAAGATAATCACCGCTAACATAATCAGATGGTCGGAAATGACCGCCTATCAAAAATCTGGCGAAGGCTGCTAGATCTAGTCGTTTCGCCATTTTTTAAATTTTTGTAAATTTTTTATTATTATATTAATATTATTTTACGTTTTAATTATTTTTATAAAATTAATTTTATTAGTTTTTTAAATTTTTATTTAAAAAAAATTATTTTGACCATTTAAATTTAACAGTTAATCATTAAATTTAACCATTGACTTTAATCCAAAGATAAGTAGTTAACGTTTTGAAAGTTAATGGGTGAAATTTAATCATTTAGAAAAACCTTAGATGGGAATAAGTTGTTTAGCCTAATTAATATTTTAAAGTTAATTTAAACATGTTGATAATATTATAAAGGTTGGACTTATTGATTTAGTAGTTGAATTGCAATTAAACATGATTCATACGATTTAATCTCGGATCACTCTAGGTCAATGGCTAAAATGAATTTTAGCTACAAGATGAATTATATTTGTCATTGGTTTCCAATCATACCATCTGATATTACCTTTAAAACATTAGTTTGTAACGCCATCGAAAATATTTTTATATAGTGCCAATAAAGTTTATGATATTACGATGATATCAGTGACATGATCATGGTTTTTAGATTCTAATCAGACTAACTGGCTTGATTGATTTGATCAGATTGATGAAGACTTGCATTTATTTGAAGAAGGAAAACTTTTGTAAAGAATGCAATTATTATTATTTTTTAAATATTTAAATATAAATTGATTTAACAACGATACGAAATAAAATATTTGCAAAAATTTGTAATTATCATTTTTACAAAAAAAAAATATATAAATTGGTTTAGTAAAGGCATACATAGGTTTGAAAAGAAAATTTTTATAAAATAATATAATTATGTTTTTCCATAAAAATATAAATTAATTTAACGAAGGTATAAATATATTTAGAACGAAATTTTTTGCAAAGAAATATAATTATTTTTTTTTTCAAAAAAAAATTAAATTGACTTAATGCAAGCTTATATATATTTGGAAAGAAAAATAAAAAAAAATATAATTATTGTTTTGCAAAAAAAATTGATTTAATGCAGAAATATATATATCTGAAAGAAAAATTTTGTAAAAAAAATAAATATAGTTTTTTTTCCGAAAAATGAATTGATTTAATAAAGATATACATATATTTGGACAGAAATTTTTTGTAAAAGAATTTAATTTTGAAAGGAAAATAAATTATACCTCTAAATCAGAAACCTTTATATTAAGAGTTATCCAATAAATATTATTTATAACAGCAATGTCCAGCTAAATTCAATGGTTTGACCGGTCGAACTGGTTTTGGCCCGAAATGAAACCTTGACCGGGTCAAGGCCGGGATAGACATGATATTACAAGCATGAAGGGGTGTAAAAATATTATTTATGGCATTATAGGGTGAAAAATGGTCATAAGACTAAATTTTCGGTGGGACAATGTTATTTTTATTTCAGGCCCAAAGTTGTGAAAGCCAGTCACTCTTTGGCAACAATAACTACTTGCTTCCCAACATTCTGTCAGAAGTAGCCGAAAGAAGTGGAAGGAGCAACCACCAAACTGTCAGAAGCAGCTGAAAAATTGAAGAAGCAGCTGAAAAATTTTGCCGCCCAACCACCCTCCATTTAATGCATGGTGGGTGCCTAATTTTCCTTGTCAAAGTTTGTGGCTGCATTGTCAAAATTTTCAGCTGCTTCTTTAATTTTCTAGCTGCTTCTGATAGTTTGGTGGCTGCTTCTTCCACTTTTTTGGCTACTTCTGACAATCTCCCACTTGAAGATTGATTGATATTCAATCAGATCTTCACACCATTCTTTCTATCTTGTCGTTACCAGGTTGCTTATGTTTCCATTATGCCACAAAAGGATCGACACCAAACAAACTTGTCAATGTTGATCGTCTTTGTCATAAAATCTGTTAGGTTATCTTCTGTGTGAATTTTTTGCATATCCACAATTCCTTCTTCCACTTTCTCACGAACGAAGTGATACTGAACTCGTACATGCTTTGTCTTAGGATGAAATACTGGATTCTTTAAAAGATGTAAGGCACTTTGACTGTCACAGAATAAGGGAATCTTTTCTTGTTTGTGCCCGAGTTCCTCTAATAGCATTTTCAACCATATTGCTTCTTTGCTGGCTTGTGTAGTTGCTACATATTCTGCTTCTGTTGTTGATGTAGCCACAACCGATTGTAGTTTTGATACCCAACTTACATTTCTGTCAACAAGAGTAAACATATAACCAGTGGTGGATTTACTTTTATCAAGATCTCCTGCATAATCAGAATCAACATATCCACTGACAATAAAGTCTGATCCTTTGTAACATAATACAACATCTGAGGTCTCTTTGATGTATCTTAGGATCCTCTTTACAGCATTCTAATGCTCTTTGCCAGGATTCGCCATGTATCGACTAACCACTCCCACTGCATGTGCAATGTCTGGTCTTGTACAAACCATAGCGAACATTAAGCTTCCTACTACTGATACAGACGGTACTCGAGACATTTCTATCCTCTCTTCTTCACTGCTAGGATTTATATTGGAAGATAACTTGAAATTAACAGGAAGTAGGGTAGAGATTGGCTTGTAATCTTGCATGTTGAAACGCCGCAAGATTTTCTTCAAATAATTCTTTTGAGAAAACACAATCTTTCTATTAATTCTGTCTTGGTAAATTTGCATCCTTAGAATCTTGTTTACTGGTCCTAAGTCCTTCATTTCAAATTCCCTAGCCAACTGTGCCTTTAATTCTTTGATACGATCTTTGCTGGAACCTGCTACCAACATGTCATTTATATACAATAGCAAAATGATATAATCATTTTCACAAAACCTCTTGAAGTATGCACAAGGGTCTGAATTAAGTCTATTGTATCCAAGGCTTATGATGAAGGAATCAAATCTCTTATACCAACACTTTGGCGCCTACTTTAGACCATATAGAGATTTGTTCAACCTGCAAACCAAGTTCTCTTTGCCTTTTTCTTCAAAACCTTCTGGTTGGAGCATATAAATTTCTTCTTTAAGATCACCATGAAGAAAAGTTGTTTTCACATCTAGTTGCTCTAGATGTAAGTCAAACACAACACATATTGCAAGGACTATTCTGACTATAGTGAGTCGAACGACAAGAGAGAATATTTCATTAAAGTCAATACATTCTTTCTGAGCATATCCTTTTACCACCAGTCTTGCATGATATCCCTCCACTCGATCTTTGTTATTCCGTTTGATTTTGTAAATCCATTTATTACCAATAGGTTTTCTTCCTTGAGGTAAAGAAACAAGTTCCCAAGTTTTATTCTTATGAAGAGCTTCAATTTCTTCTTGCATTGCTGCTATCCATTGAGGTGCATCTGAGTTACTTGTTGCTTCTTGAAGAGTTGATGACTCTCCTTCCTTTATTAGAAGACAGTATGTAACATTGCTCTCCATAATATAATCTGAGTGCCAGCCTGGTGTTTTTCTTGCACGTTTTGATTATCGATTTTCTAGAACTTCAGACCCAATTTGTTCTTGTTAAGTACCCGAAAAAAGTGGAAGAAGCAGCCACCAAACTGTCAGAAGTAGCTGGAAAATTGAAGAAACAGCTGAAAAATTTGACAATGCAGCCACAAACTTTGACAAGGAAAATTAGGCACCTACCATGCATTAAATGAAGGGTGGTTGGGCGGCAAAATTTTTCCTATAAATTGGCCTTCCTTGCTTCATTTCCTTGCATCCAAATCTTCTTTTCATTTCCAAATTTGAGAGAAAAATTAGAGTGCTTCTTCCTATTATAACAAAAGAGATATTTTGTATTCTCCTTGTAAAATAGGGAGGTTGTAATTCTCGATTTTTCTTTATAGTGATATTCTTCTATTTTGTCTGTGGTTTTTACCTTAATTCATCTAGGGGTTTTCTACATAAAATTCGTGTGTCATTTATTCTCAAGTTTATTAGTTACAATCTTGCTCTATTCGGTCATTTATTTGGAAGGTATAAATATATTTAGAACGAAATTTTTTGCAAAGAAATATAATTATTGTTTTTTTCAAAAAAAAAAATTAAATTGACTTAATGCAAGCTTCTATATATTTGGAAAGAAAAAATTTTGTAAAAAAAAATATTTCCAAAAAAAGCTAAATTGATTTAATGTATATATATATTTGGAAAGAAAAATAAAAAAAAAATTATTGTTTTGCAAAAAAAAAAATATTGATTTAATGTAGAAATATATATATTCGAAAGAAAAATTTTGTAAAAAATAAATAAATATAGTTTTTTTTTTCCGAAAAATGAATTGATTTAATAAAGATATAAATATATTTGGACAGAAATTTTTTGTAAAAGAATTTAATTTTGAAAGGAAAATAAATTATACCTCTAAATCAGAAACCTTTATATTTAGAGTTATCCAATAAATATTATTTATAACAGAAATGTCCTGCTAAATTCAATGGTTTGACCGGTCGAACTGGTTTTGGCCCGAAACGAAACCTTGACCGGGTCAAGGCCGGGATGGACATGATATTACAAGCCAACACATGCCCATGAAGGGGTGTAAAAATATTATTTATGGCATTATAGGGTGAAAAATGGTGATAAGACTAAATTTTCGGTGGGACAATGTGATTTTTATTTCAGGCCCAAAGTTGCGAAAGCCGGTCACTCCTTGGCAACAAGAACTACTTGCTTCCCAACATTCCTGCCACTGAACAATCCTATGAGAGCTTGGGGTGCATTTTCCAGGCCTTGAGCTATGTCTTCAACATACACAATCTTGCCATCTCGGATCATATTCAACACCTCGTCCAGAAACTCTGAGTACTGATCGTGGTAATCGAAAACCGCAAACCCTTTTATGTGAACCCGGTTGTACACAATGTTCATCAAATTGTGAACTCCTTCAGGCTGGTTCAGATTGTACTGCGAGATCATGCCACACACTGCGATGCGCCCATGGATTCTCATGTTTGTGAGAACTGCATCCAGCATCTTCCCCCCTACGTTTTCGAAGTAGATGTCGATGCCTTCTGGGAAGTACCTGCATGCAGGCAAAGAATGACAATTTTAGACTTAGTTAACAACTCCTGGAGGCAGGACCGGCCCAAATTGAGCTAATTCAATCTCAATACCCAGTTTAATCAAATTTGAATTCATATTCATCAAATTCAAATTGAGTTTGAGTCAGAAAAACAAGCTCATTTATTAAACCAAATCGAACTCAAGATAAAGGGAGCTCGACCTAGTTTGACTCGCAAACGAGGTGAATGACTCTGTTTAATTCAAGTTTGAATTATAATTTGATTCGAATTATATCAAATAATTATAAAAAAATATTGTTATTTCTATTATTGAGTAAAAAGATATTATTTTATTAATGAGTCATGAATCTGAGTCATAAAATCAACTTATGAACTTGAGTTGAACTTTGAATTTAGGAACTTAGCCGAGCTCAAGTCAAGGGCACTCGAGTTCAGTTTGGTTTAAATCTATAGCTATTTGAATGTATCAAACTATTACATTTTTTATTGAAAAGATCAATTTTTATTTGATTTTTCATTAATGGGTTTGAACTTTCAAATATTCTTATTAAAGGGACCAAAAGAACCTAATGGACCAAACTTTTAGATTTTTATATTGAAAAAACTAAACTTTCATTATTTACATTAAAGATATCAAGCTAATTACATTGCTTTTAAAACAAAAACAATAAACAACAGATAATTATAATTGTGTTTCTTTGGTACCTTAAAAAATAAATACTAAAAATTTGATTTATTTTTAGAAAAATATGAAAGTTTGGTTCATTTAATAAAAAAATCTAAAAGTTTAATTTTTTTAATATAATAAAAAGTTTACTATATTCAATCGAATAAATATGATTGTTCAATACGTTCCTGTGTTCTTGTCCCATTTTAGATTTTGATAAAAAAGAAATGGAATTGGATTCAGTACCTTTTCAAAGCTGCATCCAAGTCATGCTCCTCCTTGTTATTGAAAGCTTCATCAAACCCAAGCTTGTTCTTCAAAAGTTCAACCTATAACATATCGTTA
>JAJEJH010000029.1:268728-283863 GCA_026122585.1 Anacardium occidentale
TTTATAGTTAAGCTAATCATTCCAAATTCAAAAGAGTTTAAGATGATTTTTATTTAAATTTAATTTAGTTCAAATCCCTCCGTATAATGTACTACAGGGTTTGGATTTTGCTGTAAATATATTTGGCCATCATCTTAATTAGAATTCTAAAAAGAATAAATTTATTTTTATAATTTAAAAAAAAATAAATTTTAGATAACACGATCATATCATAAAAGATGTGGATAACATTATATGTCACGATTATCATAATTGCAATTAACTAGATTTCTAAAGATGATCATCATCATCATAATTGCAAATGAAATTATTTGGACATTTGGATTGATGAGCATACCAAACTGCGCCCACAATTATCATTCCATAAGATCGCTGTGGATCTTAATTTCAAAGCCACATCTCCTTGTCCCCCGAGAAGCAATTAAAGTCAAAAAAAAAGTCCACTCCCATTAATTCCCCACTCTAAGACTAAATTACCTTTAATGATTAATAATTTCAATTATTTGTTAGAATGAACACCACTGTCTCGATTGATATTGTCATCCGACAATATCAATTGAAATTGAAATTGATTTAAATTTAAAAAAAAATTTAATGATTTAAAATTCAAATTTAGCTTACAAGTGATTTTATGTTGATTTCAATTCAAACAAGTCTTAACTCAAATATTCAGATCAATTTAAACTTAATTTGTAGTATAAAAATAATATTGCCTGTTTAATCCTACGTATTTACCTGGCAGCTTCTTTGGAAGATGCTTAGCAGTAAAAAATCAACCGTATTAATGGTAATAAAAAATAACCCGAATTGGAGTGAAAGGTAGATGTGTGTAGAAGCTGAATAGGAACAAATTCATAAAGCAAAGGAGGAAAATGGAATTGAAACCCCCCCAAATTCTCTTAGAGAAGATGGCTGTGATCATCAATGGAAGCAACAAATGAGTTTGTCTTGAATCACTGAACACCAGCTAAGCCAGTAAAGAAACGGATGATCTGCAGAAAAATATTCATTCATCATCCACTTTTGAAAGGGTGTAGCGACCTTACCTCCTCCTTCGAGACAGCTTGTATCGCCATAACCACTGTTACTATTGGTGCGTGTTTATGCATGCTTACAGTATCACAGTTTCATACCGACACACTTGTCCTTGCTTCCCCCAAATCCGTCCAAAAGAATATTTCCTTGTTTGAAACCGCCCTTCTCTTCTTCTCATCTGCACTGCATTTTCTCACCTCTTCCCATCACTTTTCCAAGTCGCGACATCCTTAATTTGTTCAACCCTTTCTGCTCCATTAATTGTTTCGTATATAACTCCTTATTTCCGCCATCAATGGTGACGCTTCCAGAGCTACCTGTCGACACACCATGGATTGATGAAGACAGTCGAACTTGAAGTTATGATGGTTCTAGGTATGTTGGCTTTTGATATCAAAACGATGCAAGACATTATTGTTTGGATTAATTCTTCGTAAAGGGTCTGATTTAGTTTTGTTTATAACGCTTTGTTTGGTTGTGATTTTCTGTGTGGGGATTTGAACATCGAAACTCTAACTTCCATTGCATGCTTACTTTTTACTACATCAAGAGAGTTCCTTCCCTTGTCTTATATTGACAAAAGCTGACCTCAAGAAGAATATTGTGATGACAGATTGACCCATTAATTAAAATATTTTGTGTTCTCAGAATCATCCGTTCATAAAAAGCTTTCACCATGAATGAAATAAATTATACTTTTCACCTCTGATTTTCACCCAATCATGAAGGCAAGTTTGAAAAAATTTGTAAAGTCTGAAATTCTGAGTGTAAATTTCCTTTTTATAATCGAAACTCCAATGGACTAAACAGACCTTAAAAGAGGATGAGAAATTTAAAGCTGCAGATAAAGACAAGGCTTGGTGCAACCGAGTCTTCACTGGTATCTATTGTCTTTTGTTTCATGTTAACACAGAATTACTCTTTTTCAAGCATTGCAATGAAGAGGGTTGAAGATACTGCAGAGAGAGATAGTGATCCTCTAAATAAAAAATCTCTGTCTTCTTCTTCTTCTTCTTCTCTCGAGAGTGAAGGAGGAGTCCCTTGTTCACAATCTTCAAATATGAGCGTTACAAAACGAAGCAATAGTGATAATAATAATTATAATAACAATAACAATAATAATATCAGTCTGTCAGGAAGAAGCTTGAAATCGCCGGTTGTTCGGCCTTATGTTCGGTCGAAAATGCCCCGCCTTCGCTGGACTCCTGACCTCCATCTCTGCTTTGTTCATGCAGTTGAACGTTTAGGAGGAGAAGACAGTAAGCTCTCTCTCTCGCCCTAGCTTGGCTATAATTTTCTTTCTCCTGTCAACAGGAGAGCTGAGTTTTCAATGATAATTTATTCGTTCATGTATATTGATTTACAGGAGCTACTCCGAAGATGGTCTTACAGGTAATGAACGTCAAAGGCCTCACAATTTCTCACGTGAAGAGCCATCTTCAGGTTTACTTTCTTTCCCACTATTCCCAGACCCATGATTATTTGGAGTTAATTCTCACAATTATCCAACGTTTAACTTGCTATAAACAGATGTACAGAAGCATGAAGCATGAACAAATGATACAAGGTACACATTATTATTAGTTAATACATGCATTATAACTGATTTCACTAGCAATTTCATGAGAAAGAGACTAACTGTGATTAATTTCTTGATGCAGAAGCAGCTAAGGCTGCAAAGACACAGAATCATCACCACAAGTACGTGAAGCTCATAAAAAACTACCCATTACGACACATTCATCCAGGCTTTCAAAATCATCGTATTGAAGGGCTGGCTCTCAGGAATGCCGCCTCACAGGATCACTGGTAATTTATTATATAACAGCTGTGATACATTTTGGCATGTTTAGAAGTCAAATCTGCCGGTGGAAAGAGCTTTGAATTTGACTTGCATTAATTGCTTTATGTTAGAGCTGACAGTGTCGTGCCTCCTAGTGGTGGGTATTCTTACCTATAATTCGATTTAAAATAGAACAGCGTAAAAAATATTTTAATCCTAATTTAATTTAAACTTCATTCAGATTGTTCTAACATAATTTAAATTAATTTAAAATCATTTATTATTTTCACATTTTTAAGTATTTTTTTGCATTTTAATTTATTTCTCAAATTACTCCAATCTACTTTTAATAATATAGACATCTTCAATCCTTTAAAATGATGAGTCTCATTTACAAACCAAAAATATGTTCTTTAATCTACTCTTAACAAATTCTATAATAGTAATACTTCTCAAATATCTAGGTCATTTTGGATTGGCTTTATATTAACTTAAATATGATTAGATTTAGTTTAGGGTCTTGTGAGATTAATTTGAATTAAGTTTTGTATAAAAACTTAACCCTAATTTAATTTTTTTTGTGTGTCTTGTTGTATCAGATTAAAGGATTATATTGAAAATTGCTAGGTATACTTTGTGGTTATAATGTTCATACTTAATGTATATCAATAGGATGAATGAAGCATTATTATCATCATCAAGCAAGCGAGTAATTACAAGCAAAGGAATAATGGAGCATGGGCCAAATTCTTACATTATTTTCAAGGACTTGCTGAAAAGCTGCAATACTCAGCAAGTCAGTAAAATTCTCTCCTTCATACACAAACATATACGAACCCAAAGCACTCTATTCTAACCTTAGTCACTTCTGTTTTACCTTTCAGGAGATGAGAAGTGAGCAAGAAAAAGTTGCACCGAAAATGGATATTCCTGGCAGCAGCTGTCAAAGATTACATGATTTGGGTGAGAGTGGTGCAGCGAGACTGGCTGACTGGGGCTCAACTTCTTTATCTTTAGCTTCAAAAGCTAATTTCCTTACATTGTTAAAGCTGAGCAAAGCTGATGAACCTGACGTCTCTCTTGATCTCACTCTTGCTTAAATTCATCATGTACATGGTTACAAACAGTTTGGAACTTCAGAAAGTTATAATTTCTTAACCATGCTCTTATCAATATAAACTAAAATTAGATTATATAATTTATTTATTTTTCTCTAATCTAAAATCTTTCTATATATGTAAATTTTTACACATGTAGAAGAATTTTTTAAACAGACACTAAACTTGACATTGTAAAAACGATTCATTGTGCATTTGTAAATAAGAAAAAATTTAAGCTTGGTTTGAACAAATATGGAGTTGAGCTCGATTTGAATTCTTAATATCCAATTTAAACTCGCATTCAAACTTATTTCAACTAATGTATAATTTTGTAAAGAATTGTTAACAATATGATGAACAATACTTGAGATACTTACTTATTTATCAGCTAAGTATTTTTCTCACTACTTTCTTGAAGTTTAGCAGCCATGCATAAGGATTTAAATATGCAAGAGTTGACAAGAGTTTCTAGAAATTTGCCATGTCTGTTGTTAACTTTTATGATTAATTGGATATAGTCTCAGTCTGCAGGTTTCAGGATATTCATTATCAATTCATGGCGTAATCACTGGAGTCCACTACAGAGATTATAAAACTTGTTATAATTAATTAGTGCATAATTAATTTGAAAGAGAAAATATGTAGTGGGAGCAGTTAGCTTTTTCCATTAGTTACAAAGTGTACAAATAACTTTCGTAAATGAAATTAACTCTGTACAAGGAGACAAGATTAGCTACAACAAGAAAATAATTAAAAACCCTCTGCGTATACAAGAAGAAATCTTTGAAGTGATTTCGTCCTAATCCTTCCATGTTCAATTGCATTTACTTTACTTGCTTGCTCTCTGTGGAGGTAGACACAGATAGATGCGGGTTCCTAATGCAACAAGCCACCAACCAACCTGCCTCCTTCATCAGTGGTATATAATTCATCTTTTTTAAATATTTTTTTCACTTTTTCAATTGTGGTACACCTTAAATAATGCATCAAGATTTTCCTTTTAGGTTTAAAATACATTTTGAAAGTTTAGAAACTCGTTAACTATTTAATTGCATTATTTTTAGCATTTTTAAATGATATGGTATGCCTATACATGTTCAGTATTAATCGTTTTTATATTTTGTTAAGGTGAAATTTATTTAAAAATATTATATTTATCTCAGTTATGAAATTCAATGTCCTCGTTAATGTTTGTTTCAACATTACTAAAAGAATGAGAGAAATGTTAAATAGGAATAGATATCACATATTGCTTAAGGATGCTAAGACAATATTAGTTAAAATAGCATGAGTTAAGGATTGTAAAACCTTAAATTAAAATTGTGATAGACCGTAACTCCAATATGAATAATATCTAAGTTAAAGTATTTGATCAAAATATTATAAATGGTAAACCATTCCCTGAAAAACTGAGGGAAGCTCTCTTAAGACACTCTGGATGTAGCAGTGGTCTTCATTTCAAGTTTTTAATCCCTTTGGCCATCACAACAACCAAAACCATACTTATTTCTCATACCGCATTGGCCACATGGCGTCCACATCTTCATCCACTCCTCAATCTCTTAGTAATTCTTATCAAATTCGTAAAAGCAAACATGACAGATAACATTCCACGTAGAAAATTGTAGATTTTTCTTTCACTAATTCAAATAATTAGCGTACATATGACCTTGCAGTCTCGAGAAGAAGATAAAATTACAATACCTACTCCACCATCTATGCTCAGTTCATTATAATAGTACAATTATTTGGTTTTTGTTTGAATTCGATATTGATCATATGTTATTAATCTTTTGAGTTTTATATTAATAATTTAGAGCCCATCATTTGACCAACCATGATATTTCCTATACTAGTATAAATTAGGGCGATTGAAAGAGATAAAGTGCAAGCGAGCTATGGGATCTTTGGCTAAGCATTTCTATGTGGCTGTTCTTGTTTTGAGTGTTTTCGGTGCTTTGGCTGGTGGGAGTCATGAGGGGGATGATGGCGATGAGAATGGTTATGGTAGTGGTCGTTCAAGTGGTGGTTATAAGAATGATGATTATTGCTCCTATCGAAGTTGGCGAAGTTGTGGAAGTTTTTATGGTAGAAGTTCCGGTGGTGGTGGGAATGGTGGGGGTAAAGGTTCTGGTCATGGTGAAGGCTATGGGGCTGGAGCTGGTGTAGGTGGTAATGGTGGGGGTGGTGCTGGTGGAGGAGGGGGTGGAGAAGGCGATGGGGGAGGGGCTGGAGGAGGGTCCGGCCATGGCAGTGGATATGGTGCTGGTGGGGGTTTTGGAGTTGGGGGAGGTGTTGGTGGTGGTGGGGGGGAGGGAGGTGGAGGTGGCTCTGATGAGAGTGGAGAAGGTCATGGTAGTGGTTTTGGTGCTGGGATTGGGGTGGGTGGTGAAGGAGGGGCAGGAGGAGGAGGCGGTGGGGGTGGAGGTGGAGGTGGTAGAGGCTCAAATGGAGGGTATGGTCATGGAAGTGGCTTTGGTGCTGGCTTTGGTGGCAATGTAGGATTTGGTGGTGGTGGTGGCGGAGGAGGAGGAGGAGGTGGAGGTGGTCGTACTAATGGTGGAGGGTATGGTCATGGAAGTGGTTTCGGGGCAGGAGGCGGAGCAGGAAGTGGTGGTGGTGGTGGTGGAGGAGGAGGAGGAGGGGGCGGTGGTGGGGGTGGTGAAGGATATGGACATGGTGAAGGTAGTGGTTACGGAGGAGGGAAAGATTATGGAGGGAAGAACGGAATGAATATGGGATTTGGAATGGGAATGGGATTCGGATTCGGGATTGGAAACGGTGGGGGCGTTGATGAAAACAAAGACAACCACAATGGCAATCCCTAATCATAATCATAATCATAATCATAATCATGTTTACTATTTGTATTGAGTTTGCATGCATTCAATTCGTAGCAGCATTACCTTACTACTGGAACTCAAACCTTTTATTCTTTCAAGTAATGCTGATCAATGTATCTAATATTGCAATTTTGATAAGATATAAATTACTTTTATATCTTATAATTTTCTTCAAAATTTTATATAATTATTGATTCGAATTTAGTTCATTTTATAAAAATAATTTCAATTCTTAACTTAAACTTAACTTATTCAATCTTAATTTAAATTTAAATTCGAACCATTCAATTAAGTCCAATCCTACTTTAACTCCAACCTTCACTCAATAATTATACAACCCATTGATCTATAGTTAAGATTTTTGATAGCTAATTATACCTATATTAATAATGCCATCTTAACTTATTATAATCTTTCTAATTATTTAAACTAAATGACTAAAATTTAGAACAATACATATAAAAAAAAAAGTATAAATTGATGTGAAAAAACCTCAAGTATAATTTATCATTCATATCAAACCAATTGAATTTAAAATAGAGCAATTTTAACTAATCGAGTTTAGCTTTAGGAAAAAGGGGAATTAAAGGCTTTACACAATTCAACTCCATGTGGTAATAAATTCAAGAAGAGAAATTTAAGCCTTTGCAAGATCCAGATGGGCTGGTTTCTGGGCCAGAGCCGAGGCCCAGACCATAAATCCTCTTTATTACTTCATTCTTCGCTAACTGAAACGAAAAATTAAGACGAAGAAGCCCTAGAGCGTAGAGCAGTTGGTGACTCAAAGTAACGGGTTCCTGAGAAAATTAGAAACTAGAACAACTGAACTAGCTCTCAAAACAACCAGCAATGGCTGACGTGGTACAGTACCGGCTGGAGCGCATGGTGGACGAACTGGACGACTTGGAACGGCGCGGCCTGTTTACGCGGCGCGAGATTAGTGAAATCGTTAAGCAGCGCCGGAAGTTCGAGTACAGGTTGAAGAGACCGAGTCCGCTCAAGCAGGACTATTTGGCGTATATCGAGTACGAGACTCAGCTCGACACTCTCCGCCGCCTGAGGAAGAAATCGGTGGCGCGAGAGACAGAGGATGACGAGAAGGGCGCCAAGAAGAAGAGGAAGAGGGCGAAAAAGACGGTCTCGGATTTTGCTGGAGTTGCGAGGGTTTTGGAGATTTATAGGTTGGCGGTTATGAGGTTTAAGGGAGATATTGAGTTGTGGTTTCGGTACCTGGAGTTTTGTAGGATGCGAAAGAATGGGAGAATGAAGAAGGTAAATATTGCGGAACTATTTGGAATCTTGTGTTTGGTTGAGGAAATGGAAACCAAAATTATATGTAGTTTGGACTTGTTTGATATAGAATTTGAATACATTTTAGTTTTTCCTTTTTTGAAAATAATGAATGCAACAGATTATTCAATCTGAAAATTATTTTCAGATTACTAACTTGATAATGAGATGCTTGGACAGTAAAAAAGTGGTTGATCTGTCATTTGAATGCTGTATGGCTACTGAGAAAGTAGGGGGAAGAATAGAAAGACTTCAATTCTTGTGCTTTGTGTTGATGATTCGTTCTTAATGGTAAAGAGTTTAGGTTTAAACAATTGTTTATTTTTACTCGTATCTGTTCATGAATATTTTCAATTAACCATATGCAGGTCCTGGCTCAAGTGATTAGGTTTCATCCTAAGGTCCCAGGAGTTTGGGTATATGCGGCAGCATGGGAATTTGATCATAATCTAAATGTCACTGCTGCACGTGCTCTTATGCAGAATGGCTTGAGAATGTGCCCAACTTCTGAAGACCTTTGGGTTGAGTACCTTCGCATGGAACTTACATACCTCAATAAATTAAAGGCCAGGAAGGTTGCTCTTGGTGAGGATAAGGGAACTCTGGTTCGTGATCGTAGAGAGGCTGACGAAAAACAATGGATTGAAGAAAATAAAGATTTGTTTATGCCTCTTGATGAAGAGAAAGGAAGTGTTGATGAATCAAATGTTGAAAATATGGAGTCTGAGAAGAAAATAGATTTGTTTAGAGAACAAGGTTTGAGGGTTCTTCAAACTATTTACAGTGGAGCAGTTGAGGCTATACCTTCAAGCTTCAGCCTGAGGCAAGGATTTTTTGAGATATTGGAAGGGACTGACTTGGCACAATCAGAAGACATGCGCAAAGAGATACTCAGTGACATGAAGAGAGACTTTTCAGCAGATCCAGAATATTGGGATTGGCTAGCAAGACTTGAAATGACTGATACTAAAAGTTCACAGGAGATGAGTGAAAATGTTGTGATTTCTCAAATGCAAAAAGCTGTTCAGGTATGAGTCATGGGACTGAGTTTATCCTAAAACCATTAAATGTCAATTTGTGGTTTTGTTAAGGCTGATTTTTGCTACATTAGCTATGAATTGACAAGCACCTTAAGCCTTTGCATACATTACAAGGTATTTGAATGTAAAGATGCTCATTTTCTTGAAGCTAGTAAATTATTTGTCTAATTATCAACTTGGATGCCCTTTCATGTGCAGGTATATGAGGAGGCTTTAAAAAATGTGCCTTCAGCTAAGATGTTTGATCAATACACAAAATTTTTGACTGATATCATTACTCCCAATGGAGGAGAAACCAAAGTTTCTGAGCCCCCCAATCATATTGAACATTATATTTTACATCTCTTGACGGTATATGAAAGGGCTGAAGCTATGGGGTTCTTGACTGAGGATATTGCCTGCAGATATATATCACTTTACCTGCAACTTGGGAGGTTGGATGAGGCCCGGAAACTCGCTGAAAAGCTTTGTGGTGGAACTCATTCAGGTTCTGTTCAACTATGGCGTTTAAGGGTCTCTGTAGAAGTCAGATGTGTTACAAAGAATTCTGCCTCTCCTAGCAAGGCTGACATGCTATCCATCTTTGAAATCCTACGAAGCATTTTGACAAAATTTCCAGTATCAGAGGCTGAGAGCTTGTGGCTTATGGTACATTGTCAAGTTTACTGTATTCTTACTGATTGCTGCTATAAAACTTTTACAGGGTTAACATTGAGGCTTTGGATATCATGTTTTATCAGTATATTAGAATTAAATTGCTGAATCTTGTAGTGATTCTTGTTGCATCAGGTAAATTATTAAAGAATTGGGATCTTTTAACTTATATATATGACTTAACTTGTTGACACAAATTGTCAACTGTTGATATAATGATGATCCAAGGGTTCAACATTTGATGTGGTGGCAATGAAAATAATCACCTCCAACTTCCATCTATCATTCCTTAGATTACAATAAATATGGTTGAATATTTGTGTTTCAGTTTAAGTTATAAATTTAAGTCAAAAGACTCCAATCCCTCATTGAATATTAGACTATGTGATTAAAGAGGTGTAAGATGCATGAGTTAGGCTACAATTCTATTGATTTCATGAGTTAATAATCGTATATGCTGGTTTGGGTTCTGGTATTTCATGAACTAAATTCATTTCATTTAAAATTTCCCTGTTTCATGCTGGTTTTATCCTTGTCATTGTTGAGAACTAATGCAACGATTGGTTGGGCTTCTATATTTCTATTTTTAACATTATTCTATATCGCAGGCCCTCAAATTGTTTGCAAATCAAAAGCAATATTTTGAAAAGCTTGTAGAGATTTCCTTCATTTCTGTGGCTAGAGATGTTGGCAGTGAATATGGATTTTCCCTCCCATCTGCTATCATAAATTTGGTTCTTCAGAAAGATGGAATCCAGCATACAAGAGAGATGTATAAGCGGTAAGTTAGTAAATCGTCAACTACTGAAACTTGTATGTAATGATTGTCTGAATATTCACTTGTTTTGCATGGTAGCCTTTATTACTGTAATTTAGTTGATATATTTTGCTGATAAATTTGACTTTTTATAGCAGTTTGTGACTCTAGTTTTGTGTCAATTGCAGGTTTCTTGCTCTACCTCGGCCAGGTCTTGTGTTATATCGAAATTGTATTGAATTAGAGTTGAATCTTGCATATGTTGGAGATAAAGATTCTCTGGTAAATGCTCGAAAGTTGTTTGAAGCTGCTCTTGCAACTTATGACCAAAACACGGAATTGTGGCAAGATTACTATTCTATGGAGACTAAGGTGAACTTTGCTATGCTTTACCTTAACTAAAGAATACATGCATCGGAATAGTTTGCTTTGCGCTTATTGCTTTACAAATGAGTATGATTTAGTTGGCATTGCCGAGGAAGCATGTTTTCTGACCATCCAATCAGGATTTTAGCAATTTAGATGCTGTTGTTCATCTGTTGTCATTGCCTGCCCATCTTGTGACCTAAAATTAATTTCTATTTAACATGAGTAGTTTCAGGGTCCAACGGCTGTTCTGTTGTGCTTTGAGAAATATAGTTAAACGCTTCCTTACACCTGTATCACCCTGTTGACACCATGTTCTAAATTATAACTTACTTGATATGTTAAATTACATACCTAGAATGTCTTTTAACTTCATTTTCATTGCTTCCATAGTTGGGCACTTCGGAAACAGCTACCACAGTCTATTGGCGAGCGCGAAAAACTCTTAAGGACTCTGCTGCTTTGACCATTTTGCCAGATGCACTGTAATGTCACAACAATTGTTAGCCAAGAACGTACACAACTTCGACCTTGTATCCATCAATTTTGAAATTGTTTCGTAACATATAGCCGGTTCATTCCTGTGTAGTTGAGGAGAAACTGATATAAGGTAGATAGGACTGCAATGGAGCCGTGCTGATTATTGTTGGGCTCAGGCTCTAAATAGAAACTGTTGACTCAAACTCGATTCAAGAAATTATGGGTAAACATCATAATTTATATATTTATTAATTATCTAAAAATATGTTCTTATTGTACTTGAGTCGAATCATTTATTCAAGTTGAGTTAGACTTGACATGAGCAAAGTTGCTTATGGCTTAACTCCTAATGAGCTGAGTTGTGAGTGGCTAAAGTTCATTCATAATAGAATTATCTGAACGTTGGACAGAAACAATCTAAACTGCAAGGGCAACGAAAGCTGTAGAAACGAAAGATTATGGGAAACTTTCCTATGAAAGTTTTGAATGATATTCTATGAAGATAATTTACAATTTCAAATTAAACCATAGGCCAAATGGTAAAGAAGATATTATGTTGATATTGAAGCATGCTGCTAGACTCTTGGCCATTGTTGACTTACTACCTGCAAAAGCCATAGAAGATCAGATTAATGCATCCACATTTGTCAATTCTTGAACAATGGTAATTACAGAAGAAAGCCAGAATTTGCTTGCTTACCTCTAATGTGCTAAAAACTAGTCGCATTCGGCTGGCGACTACCGATGGCTCCTCTGCTCGTCCCACGACTGCCATTTGCTCTAACTGAAGAGTCTTCACTGGAAGCCTTTGGTAAACAGATAAAAAGAGCTAAATTTGGTGAGCTGAAGCTAAGAACAAGCAAGTTTCTGCCACTCTAAAATCAACAATATGAGCAAAAGAACCTCACCACGCCATTCCCCTTACAAAATATGCATTTGCTATAAGAGCGCAGAATCCTTTCCATTGAAACCGCATTTCATCTGAAACTGGTGGTGTAGCAGACCATCTTACTATGGTTGGTTGCGGCGTGCACAATATTGTGATGAATATAATGCTCAACCAGAGAATACACTCATTTACCTATATCATGAAATGGGAAAATGTGGATTCAATGCAGATATTCATCAGTTTGATAAAAAAAAATATATAATCTTCGTATTCATCAATACTTAGCTGAAGTATTTTAGAAAGAGTGCAAAGTTCTAGTATGAAAGTGTCACCTCCTCTGAGAAAATCTTGGACTTTAGACTGGTGCCTCCTCCGTAACTTTGCATCACTTCTATTTCAGTACCGGATTCCTTCAAAGCAATGAGTTCTTTCCTTATGCCTTCATCAGTGCAGCCTAGTGCATATGCATTCACTCCTGCACTAATGAATTCCTGATATGCATTATGCAAAAGATATTATCTGGAGAAGACAACATAGTAGCCTCAATAATAGATCAACCAAACATCTGAATATACTTTTAGGGTGTCAGCTCCACCACGCTCGATGGAATTACGGTATCGCCTGAACAAGGTGATTGCTATGTTGCGTGAAGAACGGTACTCATCATCGGGTGAAATAGCATCATGAGATTGGCACTAAAATAATCAAAATAATGTGCTACATGAAGTTGAAATCATATAAAATTTGAAGAAAGGTTGAACACTGCTTACCAGCCATTTCTTAGCAGGCACTCTTTGTGAAAAAGGATGAGCGTCAAGTTGATTGCGGCCTTTCCAAAAGGGAGAAGTCTCCCTGCGACTGACATTATTGCAAGGACCCTGTAAACGGCTAGGAGAAATTGCAATGCTAGTCAAGGAATTAACATGAGTAATCTTGCGGGAAGAAGCATCATGCAGGGTGTTACAGCCCAGAAATGGCAGGCAATTGCTGGTAGCTACCGGAGGATAGATCGTTAACATTGTAGAACCATCATATAATTGCCTTTAAATTCAAGACAAACACCATGACATAAGGGGCAAATAATAGTCAGCAGAAACTGAACCCAATTGATTTACAAAAACACATGAAAACGCAAGTAATCTTTACCAGAGAGAATCACCGAAGACACCAACAACTCAAACAGAGAATAAACTAGAAATAAAAAAAAAAACACACACACACACAAAGGTAAACAAGCCCAAGAAGCTGGGATGAAAGGCAGAGAGATGCAAAAAGGGTGGATACAATCCGAGACAAACCGAGTCTGAGGTAGGCTTAAGCTTAGATCAAATCAGAATATCCTGTTCAAGCTTGAGTTCAGCTTTATTCAAACTGGTACACAATATTATCAGGGTTGTTCGCGGGGTAAATGTTATCCTAGGTAAACAGAATCATAGAAGGATAGGTAGTGTTCTTAAAACTCTAGCTCAAGATTCACATGAATCAAACCATGGATTCAAACCCCTAGTTCAAAGAAACTGCTAATTGAAAGAAGACAAAGTTAAAATGATATCATCTGTACTACCAGTAGCTCAATATGAGCCAAGTTTTCATATTTTTCTGGGACAAGTAGCTGAAAACTATAGACTATTAAAAGCAAATCAAACATAGAAAATTTGTCAGCTCATAATAATTAAATCCCTGCCCCAAATTCCATCTTTACAATCTGGGCAGGTGATCGTTTACAGAAGACAATAAAAGGAAAAAAACATATGATCCTGTTTATCTCTTGATCCTTAGATCACGAATACGGTTCAAATGGTAAAGAAAATAGAAGGAAAAAAAAAAAAAAAAACAATATTGGACTTACCCGTTTAGTTCATAGAAGTGTTCATGTGGGAACGACAAAACGAAGACGCTGAGTTCGAAACAGAAAGATATGATGATCTGAAAATACCTAATATCTATGACAAGATGGAGCGAAGTGAGTTTAAAGCAGGAATCTCAAAGGCTTTAACTGAAGCCACCAATGTTTTGAACGGTTACTAAGATTCCATAATTTATATTTTTCTGGCTGGTATGATATGACAATATGAGAAACAAGAGGATTTCTCAAATCATGTGACTTCACTCGACTGCCTTGAACGCACAGTATACCATACTGCCGAGTAACTTTCCTGTATCTTTTGTGGGTCATTGAACTGAAAACAATTTAGCACACAAATTTATCATTTTTTTTCTGTCACAGGATTGTGAAAGACTTTACGATAATACATCATAGAGAATCGATTCTAGGCTCTTACCCTCAAAAATCCTGCCTTTTTAAAGTTGAAATGATAAAAATGACACCATTTGGAGGCAATACCCATTACCAGAGTGGATTATTCAGCCTAAGCTAAATCTGTGAATAATTTGAGTTTAGATTAAATTATGATTTTTAATTTAAATTCAAATTTAGATTGATATATAATATCATTAAAAATTTATCGATAAAATAAATTATATTATCACATCAATAAATAAATTAATCTCAAATTAATCTAATGAATTGAGATTTTATCATAAAATTTATTCAAATTGAGCTGTGGATTTGCGGACCCCATTCTTCTTGCCCTGCTACTTTGTTGGGCGGGTTTCACCTAATATCTCCTCAACTTGATGGGCTTTAAGATTTCCTGCGGGCCAAAGGACATAATCCCACCTTTGAGGCGGAGACAGAATCCCACCCGCCAAGTTTAGAAAGCCCGGATTCCCACCCGTTGACTGTTAAATCTAACAGTCAACAGTAATTTCAGGAGTAATTTTGTCATTTTAAAATTAAAATTAAAAATATTATAAAATAATACTAAAAATTTTAAAAATTTAAAATTTTTTATAAAATTTAAAAAAATATTTAAATTTAAAAAATTAAAAACCGAT